>QRFJ01002562.1:203619-228484 GCA_006176705.1 Cocos nucifera | reverse complement strand
AATTTTGCATGGTCCATCATAGACCGACGGGCATTTTCTTATGGTTTCTCATGGCTCATGGCACCGCACATGGATAGGATCACGATTCGACGGCCCAGGAGCATGCCGATCGAGATCCGATGGTCTAGAAAGGAATCAAGCATGATTAGGACTCTATTTGCATGATTGGATGGCTCTAGTTTGATTCGGTTATGATCAGATGGTCAGAAAGAATTCTTAGGTATGCTTAAGACTCTGTCTCCTACTGAAATAATATTTTAGAGATTCTGGAGGCTATAATATTATGAAATATGTCCCAAAGTTAATTATCAGTCTATTGATGGTTGAACTATATTATAATTATAATTAATTTATTAATTAATAAAATATATTTTTGATATTTTTTATCATAAGTTATCATCTTCTAACAAATTTCATTATTATGATAAAGTCCTTAGGACTATTTAGGTTCGATAAAAAGAGAATTTATCGATTAATTCTTAAAACTATTCACGACTAAATGATAGGCTATTAATTAGGATGACAGCATCTATCGAGCATGATCACTGTGTACCATATAGGTTAGTTGTCCTCTTAACCAAGAAGTATGGAGACACTGGTATGGCATACAGATAAGATATATGGGTATATTGTCATTGAATGTGACCAACTTTAAAGTATTCTGTTGTCAAGAATATCTTTGATGGGATGTAGGTATAAGTATTTCTTAGATTTGAAATCATCTCAGTGGCTTACAAAAAATTCATTATGCTTTCGTATCGAACTAACTAAATTTCTAATTCGATAATGAAAGGCTTCTGGATATAGTCAAGTACTTACAAAGTTAGTGTCTGATCAAGATAAAATTAACCACTCCAAGAGTTGGAGAAGAATGTATCATTGTATTTTAATATAACAAAATCTTGGTCAGGATAATCCATGAGATGGATTTGATATTTTGAAATATAATGTGGATAGCCTGATCAGAGTTGATAGTGTTAGATATATGTGCCTTAGAAGTCAGAATTGGCTGACACTTGTAATATACTTCTAGGGGCAAAATTGTAATTTTGACTAAAATCTATAAATGGGTTATTTTCTATCACATATGTGTATTTAGTGTCTGTGATACATCCTTTGAGTTAATGGCAATGATAATTCATATTTTCAAGAGTTGAAAATTTAAGACATGAATAATCATTATTAACTCATAAATTGCTCCCGACCATAGGATCATCATGAGGATGGTGATAGATCCGAAAAGGTTGGTGTACAATCGCTTCTCTTTAGTAGATGAGTCTTGAGTCTACGGTGTGGAGACACCAGGAGCGAGAGTATAGATACTCGTTAGAGAACGAGGGCACTGAGCGTGACCACCTCGAGTAGTCATTAGGGAGTCTACCTTCTCGTCAATGACTGACTCGATGCTGCAGTAGTGTGTCTGGTTCTTTGACCTGAGGTGCATCGGCAGTTCACCTTGAGGGTGTTATAGTTTGACTACACCATTACTCGGTCTCCTAGCCATATGGAACCCTGAGGTGTATGTTGGCTATAGCATGTTCATTGTAGGAACTGGATGGCATCAAGATGGAATCTATCTACCTCGGTGGTAGAGGAGCAGCCCTATGATGATCATGAGAATCAAGTCCAGAAAATCCATGGCCATGGTAGAGTGAAATAATAGAAAGAGTTTCTATTTAGATTTTCACATTGGACTCGAATCGAATGATTACATCATATGACAGAGACTAGGGTTTGACGAGTTTACCTTAACCCTAATCTGATCGGGGCTCAAGATAGAAGAACTTAATCACACAGGTAGCTGCACCAAGAGGTTCACATTCAGCTCTGATGGGTTGCCACCATATACTGCTAGGTGTCACTGGTGGATTTTGGGAGCAATTAGAATGATTTAGATGATCGATCATTCTAGCTGTTCGAATCAGAAGAGTTCTTGATCCATCGAAAGGAGTTTCGATGATGTCGATGATAGAGATCATGACATATCCCATTACCATATAGAACTGAACCTAACTGGGTCACACAAATAAGGGTTTGAATCTGGTGATCATCAATTGAACTGATCTAGTTCAATTGATCTGAATGAGATTCAATTAGGTTCAAGAAAATCGTGCTAGCACTCGATTGAACCTAACGTTCTTCTTTTGCTATCATAAATAAGTTGTCCTGTCTGAGCCAAAGGAGTTTGTGCTCAAACAGAGGCCTTCATATGGTCTGACTGGAGGTTGTCCAAGTCAGAAAAGGTTGTCTTATTTGTAAGACACTACCTGCCATTTTTGGTCACCTGCCATTTCTTGTTCTTTGACTTTGGTCAAAAGTCTACCTTTGACTGGTCAAACATTGACCATTGACACTTTGACTTTTGACCACATGTCATGCACCTATTGGAGAGCTGGTGGGGGCCTGTCCCCTGCCAGAACCTGGCAAGGAGGAGGGCGCACGCCAAGGAGGAGGGCGCACGCCAAGAGTGGCGTGCGCCCAAGATTGGAGGAGTCTTGGAGTCCTTGTTGGACAAGGACTCCACCTCTCTTTTGGATTCCAATTAGAGTTCTCCCTAAAACCAACTTTGACTGGTCTTAGGCGCCCTCTAAGTAGGAATCCAGGGGTCTCTATTCCCACCAATCAGATTTAGATCTGATTTCACAAAGGGTTGTGATTGGTTGGGAGGAAGAGGAGTTGGATCACGCTTAGTCTATAAAAAGGACCCTGCGCCCAACTCAGTTAGAGATTCAATTGAGAATTGAAAACCCCATGCCCCAAGGCTGCCTCTCCCCTCCTCCTCCATGCCAAAGCTTCTTCTCCTTCTCCTCTCCACGTCCAAAAGAGTTTTGGACCTTGGTTGGTGCGATCCAGATCAAAGAAAGGCGATCAAAAGTAAGAAGGCTGCACTGCTGCAAAAGGACGACTGCTGATCTTCAAAAGGAGTTTTGAAGATCCTCCAGATCAGATCCAGATCTGAATTTTTGGAGGTGTGATAGAGAAGAAGAGGATCTCCAGATCCAGCCTGAGTGGATACCGGTAGAGGCCAGGCGCTTGCATGGCTAGATCCAGAACCTTCCGCTGCAAACAGGATCATCAACAGGGTAATAGGATTACCCAAATTCAGGTAAATTAAATTTGATTTAATTTATCTTTATTTTATTTTATTTATTAAAATAATAAGAATCAGATCTAAAATATATCAAGATCTGATTGGAATCAAGAGAAAAATTTTTGAAATATATCTCTTGATCTGATCAGATCTGAACGAACCTGGATCCGGGAAATCAGGATTTCCCTTCAACTGGTATCAGAGCCATGGTTCTAAAATTATTTAGATCTGATTTTGAATTTATTTTAATTAAAAAATAAGTGATTTCAGATGTCACATGAGATGTGATCAGATCTAAAATTAGAAAAAATTAAAATTAAATAATTTGGATCTAAGATTAGAAGATATGCATGACTAGTTCTAGAATAGAATAGTTCTATAGAATAGTCTTGCATGTTCTTGATTTAATCTGATTAAATCATACTTTAGATCTTTTTATTTACTATTTTTTGATATTATAAGTGTTATAATAACATCTAAAAAATAGTAAATAAAATTATTTAATTTTTGAATATCATATGAGATATGATTGATGCATGTCTAGACTAGTTGTAGAATAGTTCTACATAATTGTCTAGATTAGAATTTATTTTGATTAGATCAATTTAAATCTAATTTTTTAGATTATTATGAGATAATTTAGATCTGAAAATATGCATGATTATGATACATGAGATGTATGCAAAATATGCCATAATTAGATCTGATTTATATATGAGATATATGATATAGATCTGATATTGTTTTGTAGTATTGAATGTTCCTGATTAAGGAGTTCCTCTTGGCCGTCCGGTCATAAGAACGAAGAAGGGTTTAAAGGCCCTCTCTTCCCATTCGATGGGGTGTTCTTATGATGTGTAGGGGTGCTGCGTGTTCGTCCTTAATCAGAAACCCAAAACTTACTTTCTGCAAAATCCCTAGATCCTGAAATCCTAGGATTTATTATGCATATTTTATTTATGAACCCTACTTAATTAAAAATTAAGATTATGGAATATTAATTAGGTCTAAAATTGAGAATTTTAGATCTAAGACATATTCATAATACTGGGTTCGGGCTTGGGTAGCTCAATTAGGTCTAAGCGGTTGATCAAACCGAATCAAGAGTTGGTTAGATGGGATCAACAATGCTTAAATTGACCAGCCTAATAGGATTAAGTCTGGGTCAAGATCGAGTCACGATCAAGCAAGACCTAATTAGGCTCAGAGGTTAGAGTCTGGATTGTAGGCTAACCCAATTGGTTCTGGCTCAACAATTTGGTGTCTAAGGTAAGTTTGGCATAGACGATCGACTGATTTTTAATTGGAAGCTACTCGACCTGAATGCGTTCTTGTACGAGTTAATGGCATATTCCTTCCACCGGTCTCACTTACCTGGCCATATCTGTTGACACAGTTCTGATCTGAGGTGGTCAATAATCCGAGCTAACCCATGCCACTAGGTTAGTCATAATTGTTATGACTAAGCCAAGTCTAGTTTAATGAGACCTGAATCAATTCTCCCTAAGAAAAGATTAAGTCTGAGGTCTTCCACCATTGTAGATGTGCGGGCCCTTCCCGGGGTTGATTGTTCTCGGCTGGATACAGTGGCTCAGTTGCACCGAAAAGATGCAACCATGTCTATTAGGCATTGGATGCTATGGGCTGGAGGATGAGTTGGGCTCAATATTTTGGATATGGTGAGAGACTCAATTAGGAATCCAATCTATGCAAATGGTGGGTCTGACTTAACTAAGGAGTGGATCAATATTCTGGATACGGTGAGATTCATGAATTAGAGACCAAGTTTGGGTGCACCATGATTAGAGAATCATTAAACAAGAGTTGTTCACTCATTGGCTAACCCATCACCAATAACTGTTAGGTGAGGTGATGAGTCAGTTGGTGAGACCGCACCACCCACTAGAAATCATTAATCGTGGAAGATTTTTGCATCTCTACAGAGGGAGTGTAGGGATCCGAGAAAATAGTGGGAGCTAATTTGTTTAAAAATAAAATCCCTAAACAAATTGGTCAAGTCAAAATTACAGTATCTAACTAGAATCTTTGACTCTCTACAGAAAAATGTCTGCGTCCAACCCATTGGCACGTATCCTGGACACACATAGACTGACTGGACCCAATTATAAAGATTGGCTCAGGAACTACAAAATTATTTTGGGTTCCGAGAAGTTAACACATGTACTGGACCAGGACCCTCCCACCTTACCAGCCCGTCCATCTGTTGAACAGAGAGCGTCTCTGGATAAATGGATAGACGAAGATAATAAGGCCAGATATTACATGTTGGGCTCGATGTCTGATGAGCTCCAGCGCCAACATGAAGGATATCGGGACTGCTCGCCAAATGTTGGCTCACCTGCAGGAGATGTTTGGTGAACAGAGTCGCGCAGCCAAATATCAAGTCACAAAATGACTTTTTAAGGCTAAGATGCGTGATGGGCAGTCAGTCCAAGATCACTGTCTGACAATGATCAAGGACATGGAAGAGCTTGAGAAGCTCGGTGTGAAGTTGGACTTGGATCTTGCAGAATGATATTATTCTGCAATCCTTGACTGATGCATATGGGCAATTCATCATGAATTACCACATGCATAAACTTCAAAATTCCTTGGCCGAGTTAATGAATATGCTGGTTACCGCTGAGCTTTCTATGAAAGGTTCTAAAGGCTCAGTTCTTGCTATGGAACGGACTTCTTCCAAAAGAAAGTCTTATGGAAAGAAAAAGAAGTCTGTGAAAAAGCAAAAGGTGGAAGGATCAAAGAAGAAGAAGGCAGAATCGAAGAAAAGGGCCGATGTCAAAGGAAAGTGTTTCCATTGCAACAGCGACGGCCATTGGAAGCGGAACTGCCCTACTTACCTGGCCACCCTGAAGAACAAGAAGGAAGGTCCTTCTGGAGGTATGCTCGTTATTGAGTCTAACCTTACGATTTCTTCTGCATCCAGTTGGGTGCTTGACTCTGGTTCTAGTGCTCATCTGTGCACTTCCATGCAGGGTCTTGAGGATAGCAGGAGGCTGAGGGATGGAGACATGATCCTACGTGTCGGTAATGGAGCAAGAGTTGCTGCAGTAGCCGTGGGAACATACCCTCTTCGATTACCATCTGGTTTAGACTTAGTTTTGAAAGACTGTTATTATGTGCCTGCAGCTAGCAGGAATTTGATTTCTGTTTCATGCTTAGCACAAGAAGGTTATGTGATCACCTTCTTTAAGGACCATTGTAACATTCTTTATGAAAGAAATAAAATTGCAAATGGTTTCCTTATTAATGGTCTTTATCAGCTACATATTGATGTACCTGTTCTAACTATCGAGCAAAACGTGAATGCCAAACGACCTAGGGATAGTCCAAACGATAGATATCTATGGCACCTGAGATTAGGTCATATAGCAGAAGATAGGATCAACAAATTGGAGAAAAATGGGCTATTGAGTCCATTGACTTTCGAGTCATATCCAACTTGTGAATCTTGTCTTCAAGGCAAAATGACTAAACTCCCTTTTGTTGGACATGGGGAGAAGGGCCACAGATCTCCTTGCCCTAGTACATACTGATGTGTGCGGCCCATTTGATGTGCCGGCTAGAGGCAATTTTGTCTACTTCATTACCTTTACCGATGATCTGTCTAGGTATGGGTATGTGTATCTTATGAGACACAAGTCTGAAGCTTTTGAAAAGTTCAAAGAATTCAGACATGAAGTAGAAAAACAAACTGAAAAACCCATTAAGGTTCTTCGATCAGATCGAGGAGGTGAATACCTTAGCCGAGAATTCCTAGACTATCTCAAGAAAAATGGCATAGTCTCTCAATGGACTCCACCAGGAACACCTCAACTCAACGGGGTTTCAGAATGGAGAAATCGGACTCTATTGGATATGGTTCGATCCATGATGAGCTTCACAGACCTCCCTGATTTTCTTTGGGGACACTCATTGTTAACTTCAATTTATCTACTGAATAGGGTTCCCTCTAAAACCGTTCCTACCACACCGTATGAGATATGGCACGGTAAGAAACCAAGTCTGAGTCATCTCAGAATTTGGGGTTGTCCGGCTCATGTCAAAAGACAACAAGCGGACAAGTTAGAGTTTAGGTCCTTCAGAGCTCGATTCATAGGATATCCTAAAGAGTCATTAGGATACTATTTCTACATTCCAGAAGACCACAATGTGATTGTGAGTCGACATGCCATCTTTCTTGAAAAATAGTTTATTCAAGATAGCGGCATTGGAAAGCAGATCAAGCTTGATGAGAAAGTCTCACAAGTAGAACGAGCTAAGGACCAAGTGGAACCAAATCAGGTTGAGCCAATAAGAACACTACCTCCTCCACCTCGTAGATCGGAAAGAGTTTTCCGTCCCCCTGAAAGATACTTAGGTATTATTTCAGAGGAAGTAGAGAAAATGTTCCTCGTAGGTAATGGTGCTCATGGTGATGATCCCAAAACCTACAACGAGGCGATATCAGATATCGACTCCGAGAAATGGCTAGAGGCAATGCAGTCAGAAATTGACTCGATGCACTCAAACCAAGTCTGGACCTTGGTAGATCCACCAGAAGGTATAGTACCTATTGGGTGTAAATGGATCTTCAAGAGAAAGATTGGTGCAGATGGGAATGTGGAGACATTCAAGGCTAGACTAGTGGCAAAAGGTTATAGTCAACGCGAAGGCATTGACTATCAGGATACCTTTTCCCAGTGGCTATGCTAAAATCCATCCGCACATTGCTTGCCGTTGCAGCCTATTTCGATTATGAAATATGGCAAATGGACGTGAAAACGGCATTCCTTAAATGGATATCTTGAGGAAGATATCTATATGGAACAGCCGCTAGGTTTCACATCCAGTGATACTGATCACAAGGTTTGCAAGCTGCAAAGGTCCATATATGGACTTAAGCAAGCATCTCGGAGCTGGAACACTCGTTTCAATGATGTGATCAAAAAGTTTGGTTTCATCAAAAATGAAGAGGAACCATGTGTTTTCAAAAAGGTCAGTGGGAGCGCTGTTGTCTTCCTCGTATTGTACGTGGATGACATCCTCCTTATTGGGAATGATATTCCCATGTTGACACAGTCAAAATATGGTTGTCCAAGGAATTCTCCATGAAAGACCTAGGTGAAGCATCCTTTATTCTAGGAATTAAGGTCTATAGGGATAGACCGAATAGGATGCTAGGACTTTCACAGAAGATGTACATAGAGAAAGTACTAAAGAGGTTTAGTATGGAAAACTCTAAGAGGGGATTAATACCCTTCAGACATGGTATTCATCTTTCCAAGAAGATGTGCCCTAGCACACCTGAGGAAATAGAACGCATGAGCAAGATCCCTTATGCTTCTGCAATAGGGAGCCTCATGTATGCCATGCTATGTACACGACCTGATATAGCCCATGCTGTGAGTGTCACAAGCAGATATCAGTCAAATCCAGGTGAAGAACACTGGACTTCTGTGAAATGTATCCTTAAGTACTTGAGAAGAACTAAGGATATGATGTTGGTCTTTGGTAATGGAGAACTCCAAGTCCAGGGATACACAGACTCGGATTTCATGTCCGATATAGATGATCGAAAGTCGACATCTGGGAGTCTGTTTGTGTGCAATGGTGGTGCTGTCAGCTGGAAGAGTTCCAAGCAAATGGTGATATCACCTCATCCATGATTACCTCGAGAAGGGTTATGTCGAGGTCAAGAGAGTCAACTCCACAGATAATGTGGCAGACCCACTTACAAAGCCGTTGGGCCAGCAGAAGATCGAAGCCCACCTTGAGAAGATGGGACTTAGACTTGTAGCCAATTGGCTTTAGGACAAGTGGGAGATTGTTAGATATATGTGCCCTAGAAGCCAGAATTGGCTGACACTTGTAATACACTTCTAGGGGCAAAATTATAATTTTGACTAAAATCAATAAAATGGGTTATTTTCTATCACATATGTGTATTTAGTGTCTGTGATACATCCTTTGAGTTAATGGTAATGATAATTCATATTTTCAAGAGTTGAAAATTTAAGACATGAATAATCATTATTAACTCATAAATTGCTCCCGACCATAGGATCATCACGAGGATGGTGATTGATCCGGAAGGTTGGTGTACAATCGCTTCTCTTTAGTAGATGAGTCTTGAGTCTACGGTGTGGAGACACCGGAGCGAGAGTACAGGTACTCGTTAGAGAACGAGGGCACTGAGCGTGACCACCTCGAGTAGTCATTAGGGAGTCTACCTTCTCGTCAATGACTGACTCGATGCTGCAGTAGTGTGTCTGGTTCTTTGACCTGAGGTGCATCGGCAGTTCACCTTGAGGGTGTTATAGTTTGACTACACCATTACTCGGTCTCCTAGCCATATGGAACCCTGAGGTGTATGTTGGCTATAGCATGTTCATTGTAGGAACTGGATGGCATCAAGATGGAATCTATCTACCTCGGTGGTAGAGGAGCAGCCCTATGATGATCATGAGAATCAAGTCCAGAAATCCCATGGCCATGGTAGAGTGAAATAATAGAAAGAGTTTCTATTTAGATTTTCACATTGGACTCGAATCGAATGATTACATCATATGACAGAGACTAGGGTTTGACGAGTTTACCTTAACCCTAATCTGATCGGGGCTCAAGATAGAAGAACTTAATCACACAGGTAGCTGCACTTTTTTTTTAAGATATAAACCAGCAAGCTCAGTTGACTTTACATAAATTGCAATTTCATCATCAAAAATAATTAAATACACAATATTGAGGGAGATAAAATCCAAAATCCAAAGACTAATTTGTTGAGAAAAATTTCTAGAGATTTCGTTCATAATAAGCCTAGAACGAGGTCCAAGATGATGAATGAAATCCAATAATCCCAAGAACAGCCCAAACGAAGTCCAAACGGAGAAGATACGCATGAAGAAGAACCAAAATAGCTTGTCCAGCCCACGGACCATCGGGGCCCATAGTCTGGTGCAGGCCGATGGCCATGCAAGGCTAGCCTGATAGCGCGCTAGTACTGGGCTAGCAGTGCGCTAAGCTGGCCCAGACACCCACATGCAAGCGCGCACAGGCCATGCGGGAATGGGCCGCGAGGCCGCGTTGGGCCCAACAGCAGGTGATGCCTGCGATCCATACAGGAGTCATAGATCGGTGGCATTTTTTGTCCAATTTTGCATGGTCCATGGTAGACCGATGGGCATTTTCTTGTGGTTTCTCATGGCTCATGCCATCGCGCATGGATAGGGTCATGATTCGATGGCTCAGGAGTATGCCAATCAAGATCCAATGGTCTAGAAAGGAATCAAGCATGATTAGGACTCTATTTGCATGATTGGATGGCTTCGGTTCGATCCGATTATGATCAGATGGCCAGAAAGGATTCTCAGGTATGCTTAAGACTCTGTCTCCTACTGAAATAATGTTTTAGAGATTCTGAAGGCTATAATATTATGAAATATATCCCAAAGCCAATTATCAGTTTATTAACGGTTGAGCTATATTACAATTATAATTAATTTATTAATTAATAAAATATATTTTTGATATTTTTTATCATAAGTTATCATCTTCTAATGAACTTTATTATTATGATGAGGTCCTTAGAACTATTTAGATTCGATAAAAAAAAAATTATCGATTAGTCCTTAAAACTATTCACGACTAAATGATAAGTTATTAATTAAGACGACAGCATCTATCAAGCATAGATCGCTGTATGCCATATAGATTGATTGTCCTCTTAACCAAGAAGTATGAAGATACTGGTATGGCATACAGGTGAGATGTATGGATACATCATCATTGAACGTGATCAACTTCAAAGCATTCTACTATCAAGAATATCTTTGATGGAATGTAGGTATAAGTGTTTCTTAGACCTAGGATCATCTCAGTGGCTTGCAAGGAACTCATTTTATTTGGTACTAGACTAACTAAATTTTTAATTCGATAATGGAAGGCTTCTGGGTATAGTCAAGTACTTACGAAGTTAGTGTATGATCAAGATAGGATTGACCACTCCAAGAGTTGGAGAAGAATGTATCATTGTATTTTAATATAAAAAAATCTTGGTCAGGATAATCTATGAGATGGATTTGATATTTTGAAATACAATGTGGATAGCCTGATCAGAGTTGATAGTTGAACTCTGAGGTATCCTACGAGAATTTTGATCAAGATGATGAATTATATGAAAACTATATCCATATGGATTATAAGAATGTTTGTTCTACATATTCAACCTATTCGACTGTTGGATTTTATTGCTAGTTAGTCACTTAGATTGATACAAAAATTTATTCCTATGCTACCGACTTAGATTCGGACTTATGGGGTCACACACATTAGAGTTCATGATTCGATCAGATGGTTGATCAATGATTAAGAATCATTCTAAAGTTAAATGATTAAGAATCATTTTAATGTTAAATGATCAATATGATTGATGTTTAATCTGGTACAAATATTGCAGGAAGATTAATTAGTAATTTGATTGCTAATTAATTTAATTTGATTAAGTCAGAGGGTTAAGATTAAGTCTAATTAAATATAATTTAATTATATTTGATTTAAACTTGATTGGATCAAGTCCAATTAGTTTATTAGATAAGCCAAGTGCAAGAAAGAACTAGTCCTAATTCAACTAGGACTTGGGTCCACCTAATTTTTTAATTTGATTAAAAAATTAAATTAGATTTAATATATTTTAATTAAACTTTTAATTAGGTTAATATATATTTTAATTATATTTAATTAATTTTTATTTAATTTATTTTAAAAATCATGTTTGACCAAGTCAAATTAGAAGTCCTAGTGATACTAGGACTTCTTTCCTTGCGCCACTTGATATCTCATGCCCCCACGCCTATTTTCTAGGATTTTTTCATGGAAAACCCTTTCTCTCAGATCTTCACATGTGCCCACTTGCTTTCCTTCTCTCTTACATAGAATTAAGTTATGGACCAAATCAATAGAAGGTAAGTTGTTGTGGTTTTGAATTCTATATGATAGAATCCTAACAAACCAAAACTCCTCGCATAAAGTGCCGCCTACTTTCTATTTTCTCCTAAAATTTTTGGTGGAAAAAAGAAACTTTTTGTGTAACAAAAAGGGATGGTCAATGCCAAAGAAAAAGGAGAGGGCATCCAAGAGTTGGGCGCCCCTTGTCTTGCCCAATTTGGACCTATCTTGTCTAGGTATTTGACTAAGACAAGATTCCTCCATATCTTATTATTTAAAATAATTTTTGGGCTGATTTTTTCATGGATTATAGATATTTGAGAGATCTTTTGGGCATGAGAAAATTAGAAAATATTTATCTTGGGTGTGGGAGTTCTAAAGACATCAATCTAGGTGTCTAGGTGAGAGAACAAAGAAGAAGAAGAGGGTCTTCTTCTAGGACTGTTTTCTTCTTTCCTTTTTCTTCAACTTTGAATTTGTTTGAGAGTTATCTCAAATTTAGAATCTATCCTATTTCTTTTGATTTTTTGGAGTGTCCAAGTCTTAAAGAATGAAGCACCAGATCGACCGTCGAAGAAGGATCAGCAATAGTACTAGCATACCATGCTGATTTTTTGCATCAAACTTCTGATTGGGGTTCGTGGGCTTATGTGGACATCTCTTAGAGGTTAGATGTGTGTGTGGCTTGGAGCTTCATTCTTCAGTCCAGATCAGTAAGTTAGAACGTCTAACTTGCGTAGATAATATGGATCTGATCTATTATTACATACCTACATTAGATGTAGTGTAGATGCATGTTAATATGATCAATATATTTTTCTTTCTAATATTTTTAATTTTTGATTTAATCTCATGCTATAATTATGTAATAAAATTTTAGATCTAGGGATTCTCTTATTTTTATGAAATAAATTTTAATTTATTTTAGTCTTTCACTGCCTAATCTTGAAAAGATTTCAAGATCTCTAGTCTTGAAAATCCTAGATCTAGTTTCTTCATATAAAACTCTGATTGACAAGCCGTTTGTTGCATCGAATAGCTAGTGATATTTTGGTGGTGTAGAGAGGCTTCTTGAGAGATTTTAGAAAATTTTTATAAGAATTTTGGAGCTTCTTATTGAGAGATTCTTGTATAAGGATTGTCGATAAGCTTTTCTTATAATTATTTGATTTTGTTTCTCTCATAGTAAAGTTTGCATGCTCCAATCTATCCCAACAAGTGGTACCAGAGCTTGGTTACCATGGACAAGTAGCATCAGACGGTCCAGATGGAGATGGTGTTGATAAAGATTAGAAGATAGAGAAGATAAGCATAATTAAGATGGAGGTCAACTGATTCGATGGAAAGAGCAATTTCTCCTTATGGCAAGTGAGGGTGAAGAACATGCTCATCCAACATGGATTGATCGATACTCTCTTGAATGAGAGGAAGCCAACCACCATAGATAAGAGGACTTGGAAGCAGCTAAAGATGTAGATAGTGAGTACCATCTATACGTACTTGATGGATGAGATTGTGATTCATATACTTGGCGAGACTTCCTCAACGATGTTGCGGTCAAAGCTTGAGGAGTTGTACATGGCCAAGTCCCTCACCAATACTCTCTTTCTTTGAAGGCAGTTCTACCAATTGCAGATGGATGAGGGACAATGAGTGCAGAAGCATCTTAACTACTTTCAAAAGATTCTCACTGATCTTCTCAGTATAAGGTGAGAAGATTGAGGAGAAGACTAGGATGTTGGTCTTGCTAGCATCGCTTCTTTCTTCGTATAAGTCCTTGGTGACTGCTTTTTTAGTAGAAAAGAGCACCATCAAGATGAAAGAGATTACTACGGTGATTCTCCAAAATGAGATTCTCAAGAGGGAGAACCCAGCTTCAAGCTCAAATAATGATAGCTTAGCTTTGATAATTTCTGAAGGAGTAGATGGCAGCAGAAGATTGCGAGGAGGATGATACATGTCCAAGATGTGGGGCTCCAGCAAGATCAGATGCTACTGGTGTAATGAGTTAGGACACCATGTCAGAGATTATCCTCAACTCAGAGATCGGACGAGGGCTATTACAGTGACGGTCAAAAGTGAGTCAGAGGATAATACCTATTGATATCTGATGAGGTATCTACTTCTTTGCAGTAATAGATTTTAGATTCTATATTTACGTATCATGTGTGTTGTAGAGAAAAGCTATTTGACTTCTTGAAAAGTAATGAGGACATTGTTTATCTACTGGATGGATCAAGCTGTGTGATCATAGGCATCGAGATAGTTAGCTAGAAGATACATGATGGTGCAGTGAGAAGATTAGGTGAGGTTCGATACACACCCAATTTTAAGCAGAATCTTATCTTATTGAGTAGACTGGATTCAAACGGCTATAGGTGGATAGCTAATGTTGGAATCCTAAAGGTCATGCAGGATGATGGAATTTTTTTGGAGAGAAAAAAGAGAATGAGAAGATATTACTATCTGACAGGGAGTTCAGTACGAGGTAGAGCTTCAGGAGCCAAAAGAAGCCCAGTGCGAGGTGGAGCTTCAGGTGAAGGTGGATCGGACATGAGATAAGAGACTCAAGAGGACGAGAGGCGACGTCGTAGAGTGAATTTTCTATTATCATAGGAGACTTTTTTGAGCAGGTCTTTAGTCAGAGTGGACATAACCCATGATGGAGGTGGGATTGAGCGGCTTGGCTCGACTTTCATGTTTGCCCATCCATGAGACAGCAAGCATGTCCTAGGACATGGGGGCGAGATGAATCACAGACTCTCAAAGATAGATGGAGGCCGAACATCGAGTCGAGGTAAAAATTATTGAGAAAAATATTTTGAGATTCGGTCCATAATAAGTCTAGAATGAGATCTAGGATGATGAATGGGATCAAATGAACTAAAGAATAGTCCAAACGGAGTTCAGATGTAGGAGATACGTGTGAAGGAGGGCTGAAGCAGATTGTCCAGCCCACAGACTATAGGAAGGGCCCATAGGTCAATGCAGGTTGATGGTAGTGCGGGCCTGGCCCAGTAGCATGCTAGCATTGGGCTAGCCTAGACACACGCGTGGGTGCGCATAGGCCAGCAATGGGCGAGGCTAGCGGTTCATCCAGGAGCCATTGACCGGCACCATTTCTCGCCCAATTTCGTGCAGTCCATGGTGGACCGATGGGCATTTTCCTATAGTTTCTTGCGGCTCTTGGCATCACATTTGGACCGAATCAAGATCCAATGGCCTAGGGGTGAGCCGGTCGATATCCATCAGTCCATAAACGAATCGAACACGATCAGGACTCTATTTGTGTGATTGAATAGCTCCAATTTGAGTCGATTATGATCGGATGGCCAGAAGGGTTTTTGGGTATGTTTAGGACTCAATCTCCTACTAAAATACTATTTCAAAGATTTTGGAGGCTATAAAACTCTAATTGACTAACCATTTATTGCATCAAATAGCAGGTGACGTCCTAGTGGTGCAAAGAGACTTCTTGAGATGTTTTAGAGCGCTTTTATGAGGATTTTAGAGTTTCTTGTTAAGAGACTCTTGTATAAGGATTAAGTGATAAGTTATTTTTTCTTCTTTTCTTTCTCGTATGGTATCAACATCCGCTTCCCATCGTTGTTGTGATATTGGGCAAATGATCCATGTTCCGTAATTGACGGATCTACTCTAACATAATTTTAGATCCAAACTGACTTCATATGAAGATCCACAATTCAGAGATCTGAATATAATCAATAATGAGGCTAGGGGAAGCTAAAACTAATTCTTTAAACATATCAAGTGGGCAGCTTGGGCTAACTTTTATATAAAAGTCACAAATTAGGAACCAGAACAAAATTGGTTTAGGATAATTTTACGTAGATTCTAAAGGAAATTTTGCCTTTAGTCCACAAGTTCAGCCAACTTTATATGAAAGCCATAACTTAGGAGCCTAGATATAGTTAGACATAAATTTTGAAGGGTTGTGCTATGGAACTTATTTATTATTTTTTAATAAAAAGATGGAAGAGCAATTTTCTCTTTGAGAGGTTAGGATCTAATTGCCTTTTTTTTATTAAAACTCTTTCTCCTGGTGCAAGTAGTGGTTGGCAGCAGTAGTAAAGTGAGGGGAGGAGGTCGAGAAGGTGGTGGAGGAGGTCGACAGTGAGGAGGGCACTATAGAGATTGAGACAACCCTACCTTGCTAAGCTTGAGAGGAGAGAAAAAGATAGTGGCATAAGAAAAGCAGAGGTGGGGGCTTTAGATTGATGGGCCAGGGGCAATGGAGCTAGTGCCACTGCAGATGAGGCAGCAATATAGGGGAAGAAAGGTGAGAGCAGCTGCCATAACTACCACGATGACCATACGACAAAAAAAAAACTATTAATGATGGCTAATTACCATCACTAATGCTATTATCAATGGAATACCATCGCTAAAAACTCATCGAAAATAATTTCGTCGCTAATTATCATTATTAGCAATAGCAATGCCACCATTGCTAATAATGATAATTAGCAACATTATTAGCAATAAAAAGTCATCGCTAATAATTTTATTTTAATTAAAGTATTAAAAAACTATTAGCAATGGTGGTTATCATCACTACTACCATTGTTAATATTTTTTTTATTTTTTTTAATTAAAATTTTAAAAACTATTAGCGATAACATTTACCATCGCTAATAGTTTTTTAAATTTTTTTTAAAAAAATTTATAATTAAATATTTTAAAATCTATTTTAATCATAATAATAAACAATAATATTTTCTAAAATCTATTATAAATAAAATAATAGTTATTTAACATAATCATAGATATAAACTTAATTATATTATATTAAAAATATAAATTATATAAGTTTGTAAACTTATACTGCTTAAGTATCAAAATTACATAAATATCAAAAAAAAATCATGTAATTAAGATCCTTCTCATCACCCTTCTCATCCTTCTCCTACTCTTATATGTCCTCTTCAGTAGCTGATAAATGAGAGTCGGATGTCCCAGCATTCTGTAATGAAGAAAAATAAAATATTATTAATAAGTTTCGATACGAAATCGTATTTATTGATATGAAGACGTATATTTTGATATACTACTTTGATTTTTGAATAAATTATTTTTACATATTTTATTTGATGTTACAGAACTACAAACACTCTCGGCTAATCATTTAGATAGTTAGATTGAATTTTTACCCTCTAGATCTTCTTTCCAGACTTGAGGGTAAATATGTAAAGCTTCTAAATATAAAAATTTAAAACAAGTAAAAAAAATTATTAATAGACTTACCTGTTATGGTGGCTATGATAATAAGTCCATCTGATCTCACAGATGTAGATTTTAAAGAATCTGAATGACCATATCACGGATGGCATCTCGAAATCTCTAAGGTCACTGGCTCCAAAGCCTTTACACGACCTCTTCCACATATGCGACAGTCCATGCACATTTGGATCATCAAGCCCTGAGAGAAAAATATTGATGAAGAGTATCAAGTTGCTAGAGGATTGAAGCTATGATTGAATCCTATGACCTGGCTCCTACTTATCCCTCTGGTGGCCCTGAGCCATCCCTCGAGGTCAAGGAGGGACTGAGAGGATGGCTCCTCGCCGTGTTGTGATATAAGATACTCCGTATATATAATCCATCTATACAATTTAAAAATTCATTAGTCCATACATATTAGAATATTAAAAAAATAATAAATAATATTTTAAGTTGTTACTGCAATCTATCGAGATCAAAGATCTAAGTAATCACTAGTCCTTCTAAACTTGTGTGTGGCCTTCCATATCTACAGTTGTCCTGTGAATGACCTAGCTATCGTGTATACAATAAATAAATAATAAAATAAAATTAATTAAAATTAATTTAATATAAAATTAATTTAATATAAAATTAATTTAAGTGTAAAATTTTTATCCATCTATCGATCACAACATGTGTGCTAATGGAGCTACAAGTATGGATGATCGGATGCTGTTGGGTAGACCAATTCTGCAATACCCTCTATCACCAACCAGAGTACTCCTCAGTACTCTACTGATCATAGAGGGCCTCTCATATGTCTGCCCGCATCCAGTGATCTGCGTAAGACTTTCGGTCTGATGCTAACTCGAAACTGGAGTGCTATCTGGAGGACTGTTTAAGACTGTATAGCCCATCTTGGAACCTATGTGTGGCCACCTCCTCGAAGATTTGGCGATCAGCCTCCTCATTCTGAGGAGTCTCGAATCGATAGTACTCTAGCAAATAGAAGCAAGCATGTATTAATAAATAGAATACCAACCTACCATAAATTTAAAAATTAAACCCCTTTGACTTATCAGAAATATCTTCTAAGTTGCATCACGAGCTCTCGATGGCCAACTGGAGAACTTGTTCATCGATCCTGGCATTAGTCATCGGATGATCTCGATAACCACATGAGGCACCCCTGGCTCTGTAAATATGCTGCAAAATTGATTTTGAATAATAAATATTAGTCTTTAAAATGGCTAAATTTTAAACATATTCAGTGAAGATGTAGTACTTACAAGCAGCTCTGAATATGGACGAGCTCTCTATTCTCCGATCGAGTCAAAGGTGCCGTGAGTCGGGCGGATCCTCTACCATGCCACTGACTCTGAGTGTCGAGTGCTACTCCATATGACTATAAGGTCATTGGTGACCTTACGACATCCAAACCTGAGAGTATCAAGAAATCATGAAGAATGTTATATTAGATAATAAATGATAAAATAATATAAAAGAGAATATCTAAAGTATTAAAATTTATCAGTAATATGTGTACCATAGAACCATGTGAACTAACGGCATAAAAGCTCTCTCCTCGACTGTGATGGCTTCAGCCTCGGATAGACATGATCTATAATCTCTAAAAATAAAAATAAATAGATTTACAGATTAGTTATATAATTATGGATGGTAATGCAAGATTTAAAATAATGCAGGATAAGTATTTTGATATTTGGTACCCTTCAGATGTTTGGTACCCATCAGATGAGTGGCAATGCAAGGCAAGTATTTAAATGAGTTAGAGGTCCATAAATTCATCGCAAGCGAGGAGCACTACTCATCAGCCTCTTTAGATGTTTGGTACCCTTCGAATTCTTTATCTAATTCTTTCTCTTCTTCTACTTCTTCATCTTCTTCCTTTACTTCTCCTTCGTGGATAGAATTGTCCTTTAAAACAAACTCAAAATTATCTACCTCCTCATGTTGGCCATCAGGTAGGAGAAAATCTAGAGAATCCAACTCTATATCTATGAAAGACTGATAAACTCCAGATGTTTTATTCTTTTGAAAGCTATCTAGTAAATGGAGCTCTTCTTCTTCTTCAAGCATATAATGAACATCCCGAGACTTAATTTTGCATACAACTCACCATTCTTTCCTTCCTCTCTCTCTTGATAGGAAAGGAGTATAATATACTTGAACAGCTTATTGGGCTCGCACAAAGGGATCATTGACATATGCTTTTGATCCATGTTTGATTTCAATAAGTTCATGCCATGGATCAACCTTCATATAATTATCAGTATCAAACCATCAACACTTAAACAAAATGACATTATTACCTCCAAGGTAGGTCAACTTGATCACTTTTTTGAGAATTCTAGTAGTCACTCTCTACCTCTGGCCACCAACTATCCTTTATACACATACTACCATTCATTGTACTCTTATGATATCCATATTATTGTATGTAAAATTTGAAACTATTTACATTACATCCATTATAACATGTCACGTACTTTGTTGATTTATAACCTAATGGTCTTAGCTTCTTAAGTATGAATTTATTTCCTTGCATGACCTGCATATTATAGATTGAATAAATTTAAAAAAAATTAAAATAAATAAAGTGATAATGATTGCTTACCTGTTGATAGAACTAATTTGCAAAGTTCTGTAAGCACTAAGTAAAAATTTCTTCCATGCATACCATCGAGTTGTCTCGTCTCCACATCTCATCATATTGCCTATACATGCATAAGTTAAGTACAAGATGATAAGCAATTAAAGAGTTGAGATTGTGATGGATACTTACTCAACATATGGGCTGACCTCCATGTAGTTTAGCAAAATATATATCTCTGCCTATTGAATTTCAGTATCAATCAATATCCGACAAACCTCGTGCCTGAATTTACGAGTGGGATAGGTAAATATTAAGATCTTCACCTATAATCTCTCACCACCATCATCATTTCGACCTACTTGAGTCAGCTTTATCTACACACTAGGGTTAAAATAGTGTTAGTTGAAATTAAAAATTTCTTAAATTATATAAACCTCCATAATAGAATATTTGACTTTGACCTTATTTTTCACCTTTTGCTTGAGATTGTGTATGCATCTTTCAAATGGATATATTCACCAATACTGCATTGGTCTCCCGATCCTTGCATTATACATCAAATAAGTCACGAGGTGCTCCATGGAGTCAAATAAACTAGGAGGAAATATATTCTCCAACTTGCATATAGTCTCTACACTGCTAGCCTCAAGACTAAAGATGTGATCGGTGGATAGTTTGGTAGCACAAATATCTCTAAAGAAAAGACTAAGCTCAATCAAAAAACTCTATATAGGATTAGGAAGGAGATCATGCCAAGTTAATAGGAGCAATCATTGCATGAAGACATGGCAGTCATAGCTCTTAAGCCCATACAACTTGCAATTTTTGATATTGATGCATTGGGCTAAATTACTTGCATAACCATCTAAAAATTTAATATTTTTGCACCATTCATATACATCCTTTAACTATTCCCTCATTAAAGTGCAAGTTGCTTTCAGCTTTAAAAATTTTTTTGGAGACACCTCAACCAACTTTAAAAGAGGATGTTTGCATATGTTCTTCATATCTACTTGGGCCTTAAAGTTGTCCTTCGTCCTGCCCTTGACATCCATAATAGTGTAGAAAATATTATTGAAGATATTCTTCTCAATGTGCAAGACATCAAAATTATGATGGATCAAATTGGTGGACCAGCATAGTAATTCCCAGAAGATGCTATGCTTCACTTAGTTATGAGTTCTACTAAACTCTCAAGATTTCTGCTTGTCAAATAGCATGCTAAACTGAACTTTATCCACTTGAGATACACTCTGAAATACTTCCATACCACTAAGTCATAGGAATGCCTTATCCTTCTTTATTTTACTCCTAAAACTATCCCACAGCTTTCGAAAAGAATGATATTTGGAAAAAAATTGACAATGACAATCAAACCAATAGAAATTACGACCATGCTCAAGTTGAAATACTTTGGTATTCTTCATGTAATAGAGACATGCTAGCTTTTTGTGAGTGCTCCATCCTGACAGCATCCCATAAGTAGAAAAATTGCTAATGGTCCACATCAATGCAATCTTTATTACAAAATTCTACTTCTTGAATATATCAAATGTATGTATGCCATTGGACCACAAAAATTTTAGCTCATCAACAAGAGGCTTTCGATATACATCAATACTTTTATCAGGGTGTCATGGTCCAGAAATGACTAATATAAGAAAGATATTATGTTCTTTCATATATATCCCAGACAACAGATTATATGGAGTAATAAAGATCAACCAACATGAATAAGAGGCTGCTGCATGACCGAATGGTGCAAATCCATCCATAGATAGATTTAGTTAGACATTGCATCACTCCTGGGCAAATAAAGGATAGCAAGTATTAAATTTCTTCTATGCCTCACTATCCGATGGATGACTCATCATATCGGTGTGCTTGCAAATCCCTTCTTTGTGCTATCTCTTCTGTCGGGTAGTACTCTTGCACAAGTAAAGCCTCCGAGGCCTAGGAGTGAGGAGAAGTTATCAATGAACCTTATATCATATTTTCTTCTGATTTCTATCCTTTTGTCTTGGCTTAAATTGGCTTTCACCACATACGTCACATAAGCTCTCTAGTTGGTCCTTCTTGTATAAAAGTTTGCAATCATTATGACATGTATCTATCTTTCGTATCCCATGCCTAACACTTTCATCATTTTGTTTGAAGCATAGAAGCTCCCAATAAGCTTATCATCCTTGGATAGCATCTTCTTTATTATTGCTACCATCCTATCATAATAATTAACAATCATATTAAACTCGGCCTTCAATTTCAACAACTCTAACATAACTAATAATATAGTATATATTTCACATCTCGGCCATAATGGTTCATCAGCATCTTTCAGCATACGATAAAAATTATCACTTTCAACTTCTAGATCATCCTCCATATACCAGTCAAATTCAAGACAAGTCGCATTTATAACCATATCTATCATTCTATCTGTGTCCCTGTCCTGCTGACTTTTAATCCTTACAATTATTTTCCACATCTTTTCATACAGGTATTAATGCTTGTAGTTTGGCATAAATTCACTACTATATAAATGAATAATTATTATATTTCTATCAAGTATTTTTCTATTGACACATCTCTTACAAGGACAATGAGCCCATCCTTAAACTAAGAGTGCAGCATTCTCAAAAATATAATCATAGAAGTACTTGGCATCCTCTTTATATTCAATAGAAAATACCCCATCGACTATTTGATGGTCCATCCAACTATGGTTCATGGCACACTATTTAAGGATTATATATATACAAATACAAGACAAAACCCTTACCAAATATTTTTTCATTTAAAATGGATTACATAATAAATATATTTTATTATCAATTAATAGGTATAGAAGATCCTATTTTATTCAAAAATTATATTAATTCTATAGATCAATTATAATAATCAAATAATATAAAATAAAGATTAAAAAAGTTTTGGCAATATTTTTCTTAGTTCTTCCCACACAACTGAACATGTGTGAGTAGAACTAATAAAAATACTGTCCAAAATTTTTCTTGAACCCTTAACATATCGTTTGATTAATATAATTATCTATAAAATTAATTATAATTTTTAAACTATCCAGACTAGACAGTCAATTGATCAATGTATATAATTTTTTCATTCATATAAAAATATATAATGTACGGATGCAATAGAATATATACATTAATCAAAAGATAGGTCTATCATTATATACAATACAATATTTTTAAAATTTTTAATTAAATATTATTAATATAACATAAATTTAATTAAATATTATTAATTTAATTTAAATAATAAATCTAATTTAATTAAATCATATAAATATTAATTTAAGAATATTTAAAAATTTTAAAATAATGGTATTTAACGATCGCTATGTAGCGGTCACCGTCATCATTGCTAATACTCACCAAACCCATGAAGATGGTCAGGAGCTTGGGGAGGTGAGCTGGGGGTGAAGAAAACCAGCAGGCACTTTAAGCATGATTTTAAAAAATTTTAAAGCACAAGACTTAAGATTAAACATTTTAATCTAATAAACATGCTTAGGATCAAATCTAAAATACCTATCTTAGAATCTATAATATGAAATATAGCATGCATAAAAATTTAAAAAATAAAAATATGTGCATCGATCACATCGATGCTAGAACCTAGATCTAACTTTTAGATCTATCTACTAAGGTTCAAAACCTCATACCTGAGCTCGAGTAGATGATCTCCATTGTTGAAACTTTTAGATGTAAAGCTCTGAAGGTTGCTCGCAATCGCACAGAGTATCCAACCTTTACAGATCATTCACTTGAAGTCCTATGTTGATCTGATCTTTCGAGACTGCTAGATTATGTGAAGACCAAAGAAGCTGACTGATCTGATTTTTTTTCATTCTTCGAACCTCTTGGACTCTGCGAAGTTAAAGAAGGATCTCTGAAGGATGTAGGGAAGAAGAAGAAGAACAAAGAAAATAATTTTCTCTCTAATTTTTTTCTCTCAAAACTCTAGAACCCTAGGGTTTGATCTCTTACCCTCAGAGGAGGAAGAACTCCTCTAAAGCTCTCATTCCTAAGAAGGCTTTCCACTCCAACCCTCATGCCCTAAAAGAAGTATTCAGCCCCCCTCTCCCCCTTCTAAATTTCACATAAAACAAATTGGAGTTGGCGCATAAAAGGAAGCAATTTTATACATGTAAAACACTAGTCTAGATTAGATAGGATAGGTCTAGGTTTTGGTTCAGAATTAAACTTCTTTAAATCCAAACTTTATCCAACCAACTGCCAACCCTATCCATCTAGAAATAGTGGCTGAACAAAGGCTTGGGCATAGGGAAAAAATATGGAAGAACCTTTTATTTTGTCGCACCAAACAAAGAGTCCTTTTGTAGATTATCAACCAAAGTGGATAAGGTGATTAGTTAGAGTTTAATCTCAAAACTATTTTGAATCAAACTTAAACCAAACTAAACCTTATCCATATAGGGTGACAACATGGGGATTTTTTTGATGAATATACCATGTACAAAGTCCCTTTGTGCATGGAGAAGAGGGCATAGAGAAATTAGGTGGCACAGGGAGCAGTCCAACATTGTTTGGAATCTAGATTTTGTCATTTGGATCTAACTAAGTCTAATTTAATTATAATCAAATAAATGAGATTAAATCCAATCCAACTAAATTTGAAACCAATTTTTTTAAATTCTAATCAAATCAAGATTTGATTGAGTTGAAGTTCTGATCAAATCAGAAAATAATCTTCCTTAGCAATTAGGTCATCTTGTAACCTAATTAGATCAAACCAAATTGAATTGAATTCAATTAGATTTAATCCAAACTTCATTGCTCAATCAAATTGAGCTAATTAGCAATCTTATTGCTAACTAATTCTTCAATAATAGAGATCCAATCAAGTGGGACTCCTAGTCATAGAGATCCAGTCTAGTAGGACTCCTGATCATAGAGTTTTAATCCAATGAAGCTCTTGATTAGCCACATGATCAGACAGGTACT
>QRFJ01002562.1:0-202619 GCA_006176705.1 Cocos nucifera | reverse complement strand
CCGAAGCCTGGCCGCGTTCCCGAACTCCCCCTGGTCGCGGGCGTGCCCGGACTCCACCTCAGGCTCGGGGGCGGGAAGCCACCGACGGAAGGGCGCGCCGAAGTTCCTCCTCGGCACCGAAGTCCCACCCGACGCCGAAGTTCCCCCCGGCGCCGAGGTTCTCCCTCGCGACGAGGTCCCTCCCCGCGCCAAGGTTCTCCCCTCCGACGGCGTTTTCACAGCTACGCCCCCCTCAACGCCCCGAAGGCTCAAGTGCTGCTGGAGATCAAGGGACGACTTCCGGAGCCGGAGAGGATGCGTTCCCATCCCAGAAAACGCAACCCCAACAAGTTCTGCCTTTACCACCGTGACCACGGTCACGATACCGAGGAGTGCATCCAGCTCCAGGACGAAATCGAGGAGCTGGTCCGGCGGGGCAGGCTTGGCCGATTCCTGCGAAGACGATCTAAAGAGCAGGAAGATCGGCCGAGAATGTTGCCGCCGATTGGGGAAGATCGGCAGGAGGACCGGCCGTCTCTTGGCGTCATTAACACCATCTCGGGAGGACCG
Source organism: Cocos nucifera (assembly GCA_006176705.1). Lineage (NCBI taxonomy): Eukaryota > Viridiplantae > Streptophyta > Magnoliopsida > Arecales > Arecaceae > Cocos > Cocos nucifera. Next base: position 202,070 of record QRFJ01002562.1, on the reverse strand, counting down.
CAGCAGGGAAAGACCGACGAATCCGAGGGATCGGCAAAGAGGCAGAGGACCTCGGAGCCCGTGACCTTCACCGAGGCAGACGCCCAGGGGATCAGATTTCCGCATAACGACGCGGTTGTAATCTCTTTAAACGTCGCTGATTATGATGTACGCCGCGTTTTGGTGGATAATGGAAGTTCGGCGGACATATTGTTTTACGATGCCTTCTTAAAAATGTCCCTACCTGACACCCGCTTAGGACCTGTAAATTCCCCCCTGGTGGGATTTGCCGGACACGCCGTTCCGGTCGAAGGCATGGTGACTTTGGCGGTGACGGCGGGCCAATCCCCAAAATCGGCCAAGGCGCGGATCGACTTTTTTGTCGTGAGGACCCCGTCCGCCTATAATGCAATCCTTGGGCGACCAGGCCTTAACGCGCTACGGGCGGTAGTGTCAACCTACTACTTAAAGATGAAATTCCCGACGAGCCATGGAGTCGGCGAAGTCAGAGGAGACCAAGCCCTGGCAAAGTACTGCTACTCAATCGCCCTGCGCGAGGGAGACCGGCCCGACCCTTGCCTTGTTGACGGACTGGACGTCCGCGACGACCTCACTGAAGAACGGGGCGAACCTGCGGAAGACCTCGTCCCTGTGTCCTTACGCGATGGAGACCCGGGGCATGAGGTGCGGATCGGCTCCAACCTAGCGGCCGAGGTCAAGGGACAGCTCGTCGCTTTCCTCAGAAGGAATGCAGACGTCTTCGCCTGGGCCCCAGCGGATGTACCAGGGATCGACGCCGATGTCATAGAACATCGGCTGGCCATCGACCCAAGGCACCGACCCGTCAGAGAAAAATTACGCCGCCAAGCCCCAGAAAGACAGAAGGCGGTAGCCGAAGAAGTGGATAAGCTCCTTGAAGCTGGACTCATCCGGGAGGTCAACTATCCGACCTGGGTCTCGAACGTGGTCCTCGTCAAAAAAGCAAACAACAAATGGAGGATGTGCGTCGACTTCAAGAAGCTGAACAAAGCCTGCCCAAAGGACAGCTACCCCCTGCCGAGGATCGATCAGCTGGTGGACGCAACCTCGGGCCACGAGCTCCTCACTTTTATGGACGCATTTTCTGGTTATAACCAGATACGCATGGCGCCCGAGGATGAAGAAAAGACCACCTTTATTACTGACCGAGGTCTCTATTGTTACAGGGTCATGCCTTTCGGACTCAAGAATGCAGGAGCCACCTACCAGCGCTTGGTCAACAAGGTCTTCAAGGGGCAGATCGGCCGCAACATGGAGGTGTACGTGGACGACATGCTGGTCAAAAGCCGAGCCTCGACAGACCACCTCGCCGACCTTGAAGAAACTTTCGGTGCGCTTAGGAGGCACAAGATGAAGTTGAACCCGACCAAATGCGCCTTCGGCGTGACCTCCGGAAAATTTTTAGGATTCATGGTGTCGAGACGCGGAATCGAGGCAAATCCCGAGAAAATCCGAGCCATCCAGGAGATGACTGCCCCGAAAACAATTAAGGAAGTTCAGCGCCTGGCTGGGAAGGTGGCGTCCTTGAACCGCTTTGTCTCAAGGTCGGCCGAGCGGTGCCTGCCTTTCTTCCAGGTCCTCAGGCGACCGAAAGATTTTTGCTGGACAGCGGAGTGCAAACAGGCATTCGAAGAGCTTAAAAACTACCTCGGCGCGCCTCCACTGCTGGCAAAGCCCGAACCTGGAGAAGGGCTGCTCCTATACCTAGCTGTCTCTCCAATGGCCCTGGCGGCTGTCCTGGTCAGGGAAGATGCGAAGGCGCAACAACCAGTCTACTACGTGAGCCGAGCCTTGAGGGACGCGGAAACCAGGTACTCCAAGTTAGAAAAACTAATTTACTGTCTTCTGATCGCAGCCAGGAAGCTCCGACCTTACTTTCAGGAGCATACCATCACGGTCCTCACGGACCAACCAATTAAGAGCCGTCCTCCACCGCGCAGACGCTTCAGGAAGAATCGCCAAATGGGCGATCGAGCTCACGGAGTTCGACATCAATTACCGGCCCAGGCCATCGATCAAGGCTCAGATACTGGCGGACTTCGTGCTGGAATGCACCGCACCAGTTGAAGCCGAGCTTGAATCAAGCGAGACTATCATCAGAGGGAGACCAGGCCCCGACGAAGCCGAGCTGTGGCGGTCGAGCTTCCCTGAAGAAAGGGCCGACCTTCTTGAAGGCGCCTGGGTTCTGCATGTGGATGGCTCATCCAACTCTAGCGGGGCCGGCGCAGGGCTGGTCCTGGTTAGCCCCGAGGGGATCGTCACCGAGTACGCATTGCGCTTCGAGTTTCCCACAACCAACAATGGGGCCGAGTATGAAGCGCTGATAGCCGGGCTGCAGATAGCCAGGGAATTGAAGGTGGGTCGGCTTCAAGTCTATAGCGATTCCCAGTTGGTGGTCGGTCAGGTCGGCGGCAGCTACGAGGCGCGGGAGGAAAGCATGGTGATGTACCTCGGGAAGGTGAAGAACTTAATACCAGCCTTCGACAGCTTCGACATTCGGCACATCCCAAGGACCGGGAATACAAGGGCCGACCTCCTCTCCAAGTTGGCCACCTCTGCCCCGGCCGAACTACCAAAAGAGGTGTTTCTGGAAACTCTGAAGTGCCCGACCACCGAGGAACCTCAGGCCGTCCTGCGGACGGACTTCGAGCCCAGCTGGATCGATCCGCTGATCGCCTACCTCGAAGAAGGGGTCCTCCCCCACGACCGGAGAGAAGCTCGGAAGCTCAGGAGTCAAGCCTCCCGCTACGTCTTGTACGAGGGCAGGTTATATAAAAGGTCGTACTCCCTCCCGTTGCTGAGGTGCCTCCGACCCTCTGAGGCCTGCATCGCGCTACAGGATGTCCACGAAGGACTCTGCGGAAGTCACGCGGGAGCCAGATCCCTATCGCAAAGACTACTTCGGCAAGGGTACTACTGGCCGACCCTACTTCGTGATTCCACGGAATACGTGAAGAGGTGTGACCGCTGCCAGAAGAACGCCAGCGTGCAAAGGCAGCCGGCATCCGAACTCACTCCGCTCACTGCACCCTGGCCCTTCGCGCAGTGGGGGATGGACATCCTCGGCCCCTTCCCAACAGCGTCCGGACAACGGAAGTTCCTCCTGGTCGCGATCGACTACTTTACCAAGTGGGTCGAGGCGGAACCACTAGCGAAGATCACCGAGGCCAAGGTGCAGGACTTCGTCTGGAAGACGCTGATCTGCCGGTTCGGTCTGCCCCGAGCCTCTCATAACCGATAATGGGCGACAGTTCGCTGGAGCCCGGTTTGCCGAGTTCTGCGAAGGACTAAACGTCTCCCACCACTTCACATCGGTGGCTCATCCGCAAGCCAATGGGGAAGCCGAAGTGACCAATCGGACCCTGCTGCAAGGCCTCAAGACGAGGCTCGACAGGGCAAAAGGGGCCTGGGTAGACGAACTCTACCACGTTCTCTGGGCATACCGAACAACGCAGAGGGTACCGACCGGCGAGACACCCTTCGCCTTGGCCTTCGGCACCGAGGCAGTCATCCCGATCGAGCTCAAACTCCCGTCTGCTCGAATCGTGGGCTTCAACGAGCAACTCAACTCCCAGGACCTCAGAACCAACCTCGACCTGCTGGAAGAAAGGAGGGAGGCAGCCCGCATCCGAATGGCCGCCTACCAGCGGAAGGTGGCTCGGTATTACAATTCCAGAGTCAAAAGCAAGGCGTTCAGAGTTGGGGACTTAGTGCTCCGACGAGCAGCCGTCTCCCAGCCCCAGAATCAAGGGAAGCTCGTCCCAAATTGGGAAGGTCCGTACGAAGTGGTAGAGGTCATCCGACCTGGTACCTATCGCCTAAAGGAGCTCGGAGGACTAGCGCTTCCCCGACCTTGGAACTCAGAAAACCTGAGAATGTACTACCAGTAGTTTCCCTCAATAAAACCTTCGTTGCTCGACACTATCGTTTCAGGGTCACTGGGAAAAAAGCGAGCGGAAATGCCCCCACAGCCGGCTAGGAACAGGAGGAGAACCTCGTCCTAGCGTGAGCAAAGTCGAAGGCCCCGTCCACAAAGGACGGGATGGGGGGAGAAGCGAGGACGACGGTCCTCATGTGCCCCCACAGCCGGCTAGGAACAGGAGGAGAACCTCGTCCTAGCGTGAGCAAAGTCGAAGGCCCCGTCCACAAAGGACGGGATGGGGGGAGAAGCGAGGACGACGGTCCTCATGTGCCCCCACAGCCGGCTAGGAACAGGAGGAGAACCTCGTCCTAGCGTGAGCAAAGTCGAAGGCCCCGTCCACAAAGGACGGGATGGGGGGAGAAGCGAGGACGACGGTCCTCATGTGCCCCCACAGCCGGCTAGGAACAGGAGGAGAACCTCGTCCTAGCGTGAGCAAAGTCGAAGGCCCCGTCCACAAAGGACGGGATGGGGGGAGAAGCGAGGACGACGGTCCTCATGTGCCCCCACAGCCGGCTAGGAACAGGAGGAGAACCTCGTCCTAGCGTGAGCAAAGTCGAAGACCCCGTTCACGAAGGACGGGATGGGGGGAGAAGCTCGGACGACGGTCCGAATGTGCCCCCACAGCCCGTTAGGAACAAGAGGAGAACCTCGTCCTAACGTGAGCAAGGTTCAAGGCCTAGCCACAGAGTCTACGGCAAGCTTCACTACAGAAGACGAGGTCTCCTTCGGACCTCAGCTTCAACTTCGGTGTCAGCATCAGCGGGAGACGGGATCTCCCCCAAGCGATCATAACCTTGACTGCGAAAGAGGAGGTCTCCCCCGAATCGACTTCGGTTGATGAAGGCGATGTCAACTCCGACCCTGACCACGGGGGGCGACATTGACTCCGGCCTCAACGATCGGACTTCACCAATTTTGGCTGGAAATGAGTCTCACTTCAACTCCAAACATCGACTGGGGATGAAACCCCCCCCCGAGCTTCAGCTGCAACCAATGCGGAGTCTGGAAGAAGACTTCGGCAGTCGCCTGTTTTGGTACTCCCTTCCTTCAATTCTTGAACTCGGGAGTGGGGGGGCTATTGTTGGGGATAAATCCCGCTCCTGCCGAAGCCCGGCCCGACGCTCAGCCCAATGTAACCAGTAGCTGCTGAAGAGCTTCAGCGCCAGGCGCCAGGCCGAGCCCCTAACGGCCGAACTTAGAGGCCGAACTCCCCTGCACCAACCGCTTAGAGGCCGAACTCCCCTGCACCCAAGGTCTCGGCCGAACTGCTTAGAGGGCGAACTCCCACCGCCAGCCGAACTTCCTGACGGCCGAGCTCCTTGGACTCCAAGCGGCTGGACTTCTTCAGGAGACAGACTCCTCCCAGACGCCCGTTCGGCCATCCGAGCTTTTCCCAGGTTTTCCCTTCAGCTGAACTCTCCTACGAACCCATGCAGCCGAACTCCTTCGAATCCCACGGCCGAACTCCTTCGGACCGACCCCAGGCGAGTCCGTGCAGCCGAACTCCTTCGGACCGACCCCAGGCGAGTCCATGCAGCCGAACTCCTTCGGACCGACCCCAGGCGAGTTGCGGCCGAACTCCTTCGGACCGACCCCAGGCGAGTCCATGCAGCCGAACTCCTTCGGACCGACCCCAGGCGAGTCCGTGCGGCCGAACTCCTTCGGACCGACCCCAGGCGAGTCCGTGCAGCCGAACTCCTTCGGACCGACCCCAGGCGAGTCCAATGCGGCCGAACTCCTTCGGACCGACCCTAGGCGAGCCCAGGCGGCCGAACTCCTTCGGACCGACCCCAGGCGAGTCCATGCGGCCGAACTCCTCCGGACTTCCCACGGCCGAACTCCTTCGGACCCCCCGGCCGAACTCCTCCGGACTTCCAGCGGCCGAACTCTACAGATGGCTGACCCTCCGGCTAGACAAACTCCCCCAGCTTCCCCTTCGACCGAACTCCGTTGCAAGTCCAAACTCCGTTGGATGAGCCGTCGCCTGCAACAAGGCTGGACGACGCCTTCCTCTCCGTACCGGACTCCATGTGGCCTACGGCTCGCCGGTATGGCTCCCACGACCTACCGGACGACGCCTTCCTTTCCGTACCGGACTCCATGTGGCCGACTGCTCGCCGGTATGGCTCCCACGACCTACCGGACGACGCCTTCCTTTCCGTACCGGACTCCATGTGGCCGACTGCTCGCCGGTATGGCTCCCACGACCTACCGGACGACGCCTTCCTTTCCGTACCGGACTCCATGTGGCCGACTGCTCGCCGGTATGGCTCCCACGACCTACCGGACGACGCCTTCCTTTCCGTACCGGACTCCATGCTGCCCGATGATTCTCTGCCAGACGGCACAGCCGTCACCTTCAACTAAGCTCCGCTATAAAAGGACCCCTCCCGACATACTAAGGCTAAGCTCTCTGAACTCTCGACTCTCTAAGCTTTCCTCCACCTCTCTAAGCTCCGGAACTCATTCCGAGCACTCCATTACTGTTGGCCGGAAGCTAACTTGACCGTCGGAGGGTCCTGCCGGAGCCACCACCCCACCGGTTCCGGACGGGACTTCCTTTTGCAGGTCCCCGGCGGCGCCCAGCGGCCTCGATTGCGGCGGCCTCCGGCGGCGACGGATTTCTGCACCAACAATCTCTATCATAGACATCATCGAAACTCCTTTCGATGGATCAGAACTCTTCTGATTCGAACAGCTAGAATGATCGATCATCTAAATCATTCTAATTGCTCCCAAAATCCACCAGTGACACCTAGCAGTATATGGTGGCAACCCATCAGAGCTGAATGCGAACCTCTTGGTGCAGCTACCTGTGTGATTAAGTTCTTCTATCTTGAGCCCCGATCAGATTAGGGTTAAGGTGAACTCGTCAAACCCTAGTCTCTGTCATATGATGTAATCATTCGATTCGAGTCCAATGTGAAAATCTAAATAGAAACTCTTTCTATTATTTCACTCTACCATGGCCATGCATTTCTGGACTTGATTCTCATGATCATCATAGGGCTACTCCTCTACCACCGAGGTAGATAGATTCCATCTTGATGCAATCCAGTTCCTACAATGAACATGCTATAGCCAACATACACCTCAGGGTTCCATATGGCTAGGAAGACCGAGTAATGGTGTAGTCAAACTATAACACCCTCAAGGTGAACTGCCGATGCATCTCAGGTCAAAGAACCAGACACACTACTGCAGCATCGAGTCAGTCATTGACGAGAAGGTAGACTTCCTAATGACTACTCGAGGTGGTCACGCTCAGTGCCCTCGTTCTCTAACGAGTACCTGTACTCTCGCTCCGGTGTCTCCACACCGTAGACTCAAGACTCATCTACTAAAGAGAAGCGATCGTACACCAACCTTCCGGATCAATCACCATCCTCGTGATGATCCTATGGTCGGGAGCTATTTATGAGTTAATAATGATTATTCATGTCTTAAATTTTCAACTCTTGAAAATATGAATTATCATTACCATTAACTCAAAGGATGTATCACAGACACTAAATATACAGGTGTGATAGAAAATAATCCATTTTATTAATTATAGTCAAAATTATAATTTTGCCCCTATAAGTGTATTACAAGTGTCAGCCAATTCTGGCTTCTAGGGCACATATATCTAACAATCTCTTATACTTTTTAGATTTGAAGAGAGTGGATGGTTGAGTTATTGAGCATTAAATGATGGAAATATTGAAAATGAAGATGTAGTGTTTTAGGTATAAAATTAATCATCTATTTTAATAGCTCATGAAAAAATGATTTAGCCACCTTCTAGAAGGATAATTTTTTTTTTTGTTTCATGGGTAAATGCTATCCATAAAAAAATAATTTTTTCATCTTAAAAGTTATAAGAATATGGATAAATTGATTAATAAAAAAATAGATTAATTTTTTTTATGATATATATGTTTTGGGATGTATTTTACTCTATGTTTGTTTGTTTTTTTTTTTGTTACGTTATTCTATGTTTGTTTATTAGAGTGTATCTTAACAAGGGAACATTATTTTTGTTTCTTTGAGCTTAAAGGAGTGTGCGGTCCCCACCCAATTTGATGACTTTATCCACCAACCCAGTTGGCATCGACTAATTTATTTGAAATAATAGCTCGCCATTTGCCTAGGTACATCGAACCAACTTAGCATTCCAAAAACGTGACGGAAATTAAAAAATTGCAATGTTTTTATTCTTTCTCCTGCTTGGCTTATCCTCATCCCAGTCCACCGTAATAGGATGAAGCAGTGTTTATCAGCATGCGTCCCTGCTTACGTTTGCCATATAGATAAAAAAGAGTTATATATTCGCCAGAACGTGACACAGTATAAAATATCACAATTGTCAAACCTGCCAGTGTTACCATGAATCTTTGTGCATGAAGCTCCCGTTTGGATCATCAGCGTTGCGATTTTTATACCATAAAATTTTATACAATCATTCATTCAAAATAGACAGTCCATACTTATCTTGCAAATATATCCAAATACTTTTCAATGATGTATCATAGAGATTAAAAAAAAATCATTGATGTCCAAAATAAATGACATGATTATTCATGATGCATTGTATAATGCAACGATTGCATCAAAAGAATCTAATTTGATCACCAAAAGCATATAGATAGTCCATAATGAACCATATGATATGGTACACAGCACGTCTTATTTATGATGGAATGGATGGCCACGTATGGATGCACGTCTATTATGTGCAGCTGCATGCAACCATCCATCGCATGATGAATGGTATGCTATATACGATAGCGTATGGTGCATATTAAAGAGCCCGCATTCTATGGTGCATGTATAATAATGCAGAATAAGATGCAACTATTAATATCATCATTAAAAGGTGGATGATCAAAAAATCTATATGAATAGATTTGCGTGATACCATAGCCGCATCAATGATGCTGTGCACGCATGGCAAAGAATTTTTGGTGTTATCAAAAAAAAAAAAACTTGAGAGAGTCCAAACATCATGTAATGATCGTGGATCCTCTATGGTACTGGTACATAATATGGTATAATATATCGAGCGATGGGTAGCCATGGATATGAACTGTATGATATATGTCGCATATAATCATATACGGTATTTTATTGTGCGATGAATGATACGCGCGATACACCGGTGCTTTGCGAGTACCGCAAACGATCCGCGCTGTTATATAATCGCAGCAGCTCAATTTAATTTCCATCAACCAAGGAGACAGTAAACAAATCCGTCATCCGTCCTCCACCATGGGAACCATCTCCTACATCTCCCTATTCCTAGCTCTCCTCCTCTTCGTCAAACTCCTCTTCTTCTCCAAGAACACGAAGAACCTCCCCCCAAGCCCTCCCTCCCTCCCCTTCATCGGTCACCTCCATCTAATTAAGAAGCCCATCCCCCAAAACCTCACCCACCTCGCCGACCGCCACGGTCCCGTCCTCCTCCTCCGCTTCGGCTCCCGCCCTGTCATCCTCGTCTCCTCCCCTTCTGCCACCGAAGAGTGCCTCTCGAAGCACGACATCACCTTCGCCAACCGTCCCCGCCTTCCCTCCTTTGAACACCCGACCTACAACTACATCTCCCTTGCTGTAGCCAACTATGGACCCCACTGGCGCAATCTCCGCCGCATCGCCACCGTCGAGCTCTTCTCCACACATCGCCTCCACTCCTTATCCGGGATTCGCACCAGAGAGGTCCAGGCCATGGTTCGCCAACTCGTTCGGGATTGGCAGACCACGAAAGCGATGGATGGGTTCGCGAAAGCGGAGGTGAAGTCGAGGTTGATCGCACTATCTTTGAACGTGATCATGAGGATGATCGCAGGGAAGAGGTTCTGCGGCGAGGAGGAGGAGCAGGCGGGGTTCTCCGAGGAGGCGAGGCGGTACTGGAAGCTGGTGGAGGAGGCAGCGCCAGCGATCGGAGTGTCGAATCTGGCTGACTTCCTGCCAGTGCTGAGATGGGTCGATTATAAGGGATTTAGCAAGAAGCTGGCGAGGTTCCATAAAGAAAGGGATGAATTGATGCAGAGACTGATTGATGAGCATCGGAGCAAAAGCAAGGAGGAAAGGGTGGAGAAAAAGTCCATGATGGGTGTGTTGCTATCGCTACAGGAGACGGATCCCGGGTACTACACCGATGAAGTGATCAAAGCACTTGGTACCGTAAGTTCCCTGCTGCCATCTTAGCTTCTTTAATTAATTCTATCCATTTTTTACCTTGTTGATGTAGGCTAATCACCATGAAAAATGCATGATAAATAGAGCCTACCAAAATAAAGATGATTGACACCGTAGACACGTACGGTACGCTGCCATATTCTGCATATGATGAAAGATGTATTTTCCCCATATTTAGGGTCCCCTGCTTTTATCTTTACAAGACTCATTAATGTATTCAATTTAATTCAAACTCTCAAACAAATATTTGTAGAGTTCAAAAACTGTGCAAATAAAGATTACTATAGCCTATCTATTTAGGATTAACTTATTCTGTAATCAAATAATCTAAGTAATCTAGCTAGTTCTTCAAGATACAGGGAATTTGGTGCCCACGTCCTCACGTGCTCTCACCTCACTCCTAAAATCCAAAATTCCTAGATCAACTGAAGAATTATTCTAATAGCATAAGGATAACGTATGATCTTCAGCAAAGTTAATGGATGTTGTTTAACTTCTTTTATTTTTTTTCTCGTTAACAAGAAAATCATATTACTCCAGGCTTTGTCCAACTTTGTGCCATATGCAGATAAAGAAGAATTACGGTAGTTATGCAGCAACTTCGTATCTCTTTTAAATGAGTTTTGCTCATGCACGTTAAAATTTTAAGCTGCTTGATATTACAGTTCTTCGTCTACTTGCAGCTGTACCTTAAATTACACAGTTCGATAGTGATTAAAACAATCAAAAAGCTAGACATCAACTTTTTTTGAGAATTTCTTTTTTTTTTTTTTTGTGTCTGGGGTAAAAAATTATGCTATCAGTGACCTATTCCAAAATAAAATTCTCAGTTTAAAACTATAAATCAATTATTTTTGATTTTTTCTTTTTTTTTTTACTGAGATTCTGTCATGCAAATACCACTTTGTGCATGAGCAATGCCTTGGACATCCAAAAAATTGAGCTCCAAAGTAGAAAAATCCGCACACCAAAAATAAGAAATCTACCTAGAGTTTAATGTCATTCACTTTAACAAGAGAAATTATTACACCACATTGGGCTCTTCTAATTTTTGTGCAGTACCATAGTGAATAGTTACTGTTGCAGCCACTGGCAGTCTAAATACAATCCAATGATATAAAAACTATTTTTTTTTCTGTACTAGTGATACAAAAGCTAGAATGGTTCCTAACAATCACTGAAGCTTACAAATGGAGCATTTTCCGATTACAGGGTTTATTAGGAGCTGGCGTAGGTACTACATCTGAAACAACTGAGTGGATGATGTCTCTCTTACTTAACAACCCAGAAGCATTGAAGAAGACGAGGGATGAGATTGACGCACGTGTAGGAAATGAGCGTCTATTGGAGGAATCAGATCTCTCCAATCTTCCATACCTCCAGTGTGTCATCACCGAAACTCTTCGGATCTACCCAACTACCCCTCTCCTGTTGCCCCATGAAGCATCCCAAGAGTGTAGTGTGGGAGGTTTTCATATTCCACGTGGAACGATGCTACTGGTCAATGCATATGCAATTCACAGGGACCCCAAGGTCTGGGAAGAGCCAACAAAGTTCTTGCCCGAAAGATTTGAGGGTGGGAAGGGGGAAGGAAAGTTGATGATCCCCTTTGGGATGGGAAGGAGAAGGTGCCCAGGTGAAGCCCTTGCAATGAGGGTGGTTGGCCTAGTATTAGGAACTCTGATCCAGTGCTTTGAGTGGGAAGGGATTGGAAAGGAAGAGGTGGACATGACAACAGAAGGCTCGGGTCTAACTTTGGGCAAGGCTATTCCTCTAGAGGCCATGTATCGCCCACGCCAAAGCATGCTTGATACTCTCAAAAAACTCTAAATCAGTTCTCCACGATTTGTAAGTTAAGCAAGGAGGATCTAATGCGATAAGTTTCGTAGTAGTTTGACTTTGTGTCTAGCTCCTTCAATAACTAGTGTTCAGTTTAGCCAAATGCAGATCTACTTTATCAGATTTCTTCTTTGGATAAGATGCAATACATTTCGTCTGGTATGCCTATAGTAAGCTCTACAGGCTATCACGTGAATCATTTACCATTAACAAATGATCTTAATCGCAACATGCCCTTGTGATACATAAACCACACAATTATTCCCTCTGGAAAGAAATATCCCATGTCGATTCTAGAAAGCAACAAAAGTCGCAGCTACTTGTCTAATGTCAATCCAAATTGCTAACCACATGTCACTCACGGCTTCCATTTTCAAAAGTTGGATGTGCTTTTTGGTGAAGAAGGGTTGTTAAGCTTGTTGGGAGTGTGGCACTAAACTACAGGGGCTAGTTTTCTCTATTTATTTTGGATAATTTGGTCTTCTCTCTCGCACACACACAGCATGGAATGACATCCATTTTATTGTGAAAGAATAGCATGTCTTGGAAAGGGAAATACCTATCCTTTGGGGGAAGCCTAATTGTTCTTACCATCCTCCTTCTCTATTATATGTCTTTATCCAAATTACTTGTATGGGTTGTGAGAAAAATTGATACTTTAGGAGATCTTTATAGAATACAGACAAAATGGTCAATGAAGCATCTTGTAAAGTTCATTGGAGCACAATGTGTCTTCGAGAAGATGAGGGAGGATCAGGAGTAATGGACATCAATCAGTTCAATCAATCCTTTCTTGCCAAATGAGAGTGGAGATATCTAACTTAAGATTTGGGTCTATGGAGAAAGCAAGTGCACTTCGCCGATCATAAAAAGGTGAATCTATCAATGCCTTGGAAGTTAAGAAGGAAAGTTGTAGTATTTGGAAGGATATCATTAAATCTCTACCTTTGGTCTGAAATAAATCAAGGTTTCACCTTAGTAATAGGGAGGACATCCTTTTTTGGAAGGATATTTGGATTTCTGATGCTCCTCTATAGACTATATGTACCTAAAGCTATTCGACATCAGCAGGAAAAAGAATGGAGTGGTTCCTAATTTTTATAACTTTAGATCTTTGAGCTGGAGACTCAAAAGACCTAGACTCTCTCTATTGCAGATTCAGATTAAATTTGATGGTCTCATTTCCATCCTCACTCCTATTAGCCCAAATCAGGATTACGATCATATCACCTGGGAAGTAGGTTAAAAAGATTCTTTCTCTGCCAATTTGCTAAATCTCTCCAGGCTCTTCTTATCCCGCTCAAATTTAGATGTTTTTTGTGGCTCTACCGAAAAAAAGAAATGAATATTAGAGAGTTACTTTAGAAAATACTGGTAAGCAATTGGGAGGCTGTGTCCTTTATAGTAATGGGATGAAAAATATTGATCATATCTTTTGCTCCTATCAATTCTTTTCCAATATCTGGATGAATATTTGTCTTTGCCTCGGGGTTTTGCACCCTCAAACTTCCTTTGCTGATCTTTATATGAGGTGGAGAAAGAACATGTTTTTAGTAACAACACAACCAATTGTCCTTCTACTCTTAACTAAGTCATTTGGAATTGTTGGAAAGAACGCAACACGAGAATCTTTTTAAACAAGTTCTCTTTGGTTGATTCCATTGCCATATGAGGCTTAGAATATTTATTGAGTGGCCTTCTTTGTGCCACCAGAAGATGCTTCTTAAATTTGGTAGAATCTAGAATAAAATTAGAATTCTTACTTCATCTCTTGAGTAACTACTCTTCCTTCAAATGAAGCTGATTCCTTTGAATGAAGCTCACCTTTTGCCCCTTCATTTCCCGCATTTGCGACTTGTTGGCACCGTTGGACTGAAACTCTGCCAAATCTGTAGCTAAGAAATTATATCCATACTTTGTCATTGCTATGCTCTACTTAGAGATTGCTAATCTTAGTTCTATGATTTCAGATTACTTGTACATGATGCATGCTTCTACCTCAGTCTCAGGTGGAGGTAAAGCATCTGTTATATTCTATCTTAAGTGTTATGGTCTCAAATGTACTTGAAGTATCGGTTGCATTTGCTTCAATTCTCGAATGGTGTAGTGGAAGCTTCAGGAACAGGGATTGCTTATGTTGGAACTCTTTGTAACTCCTCAAATGTTCAAACTCTTATATACATGTCCTTTCTTTTATACTTCATTATATACATCTTTCTTATCAATAAATTCTGGTATCTTCTGCCCCTTTCATCATTAATATATATATATATATATATAAAGAAAGAATAACATGTCTTTTTTTTTTGGGAAGAATGACATGCTCATGTGACACAAAACCTTGACATAAGAATAAGTAGTAAATGATCAAAGAAGAGTGGGCTTGATAAACTTACTTTTTTTTTAAGATATAAACCAGCAAGCTCAGCTGACTTTACATAAATTGCAATTTCGTCATCAGAAATAATTAAATACACAATATTGAGGGAGATAAAATCCAAAAGCCAAAGACTAATTTGTTGAGAAAAATTTCTAGAGATTTCATTCACAATAAGCCTAGAACGAGGTCCAAGACGATGAATGAAATCCAACAATCCCAAGAACAATCCAAACGAAGTCTAGACGGAGGATATACGCACGAAGAAGAGCCGAAATAGCTTGTCCAGCCCATGGGCCATCGAAGGGGCCCATAGGCCAGTGTAGGCCGACAACCATGCAAGGCTGGCCTAGTAGTGTGCTAGTACTGGGCTAGCAGTGCGCTGAGCTGGCCCAGACACCCACATGCAAGCACGCATAGGCCGTGTGGGCATGGGCCGCGGGGGCGCGTTGGGCCCAATAGTAGGTGATGCCTGCGATCCATACAGGAGCCGTAGATCGGTGGCATTTTTCATCCAATTTTGCATGGTCCATCATAGACCGACGGGCATTTTCTTATGGTTTCTCATGGCTCATGGCACCGCACATGGATAGGATCACGATTCGACGGCCCAGGAGCATGCCGATCGAGATCCGATGGTCTAGAAAGGAATCAAGCATGATTAGGACTCTATTTGCATGATTGGATGGCTCTAGTTTGATTCGGTTATGATCAGATGGTCAGAAAGAATTCTTAGGTATGCTTAAGACTCTGTCTCCTACTGAAATAATATTTTAGAGATTCTGGAGGCTATAATATTATGAAATATGTCCCAAAGTTAATTATCAGTCTATTGATGGTTGAACTATATTATAATTATAATTAATTTATTAATTAATAAAATATATTTTTGATATTTTTTATCATAAGTTATCATCTTCTAACAAATTTCATTATTATGATAAAGTCCTTAGGACTATTTAGGTTCGATAAAAAGAGAATTTATCGATTAATTCTTAAAACTATTCACGACTAAATGATAGGCTATTAATTAGGATGACAGCATCTATCGAGCATGATCACTGTGTACCATATAGGTTAGTTGTCCTCTTAACCAAGAAGTATGGAGACACTGGTATGGCATACAGATAAGATATATGGGTATATTGTCATTGAATGTGACCAACTTTAAAGTATTCTGTTGTCAAGAATATCTTTGATGGGATGTAGGTATAAGTATTTCTTAGATTTGAAATCATCTCAGTGGCTTACAAAAAATTCATTATGCTTTCGTATCGAACTAACTAAATTTTTAATTCGATAATGAAAGGCTTCTGGATATAGTCAAGTACTTACAAAGTTAGTGTCTGATCAAGATAAAATTAACCACTCCAAGAGTTGGAGAAGAATGTATCATTGTATTTTAATATAACAAAATCTTGGTCAGGATAATCCATGAGATGGATTTGATATTTTGAAATATAATGTGGATAGCCTGATCAGAGTTGATAGTGTTAGATATATGTGCCTTAGAAGTCAGAATTGGCTGACACTTGTAATATACTTCTAGGGGCAAAATTGTAATTTTGACTAAAATCTATAAATGGGTTATTTTCTATCACATATGTGTATTTAGTATCTGTGATACATCCTTTGAGTTAATGGCAATGATAATTCATATTTTCAAGAGTTGAAAATTTAAGACATGAATAATCATTATTAACTCATAAATTGCTTCTGACCATAGGATCATCATGAGGATGGTGAAGATCCGAAAGGTTGGTGTACAATCGCTTCTCTTTAGTAGATGAGTCTTGAGTCTACGGTGTGGAGACACCAGAGCGAGAGTATAGATACTCGTTAGAGAATGAGGGCACTGAGCGTGACCACCTCGAGTAGTCATTAGGGAGTCTACCTTCTCGTCAATGACTGACTCGATGCTGCAGTAGTGTGTCTGGTTCTTTGACCTGAGGTGCATCGGCAGTTCACCTTGAGGGTGTTATAGTTTGTCTACACCATTACTCGGTCTCCTAGCCATATGGAACTCTGAGGTGTATGTTGGCTATAGCATGTTCATTGTAGGAACTGGATGGCATCAAGATGGAATCTATCTACCTCGGTGGTAGAGGAGCAGCCCTATGATGATCATGAGAATCAAGTCCAAAAATCCATGGCCATGGTAGAGTGAAATAATAGAAAGAGTTTCTATTTAGATTTTCATATTGGACTCGAATCGAATGATTACATCATATGACAGAGACTAGGGTTTGACGAGTTTACCTTAACCCTAATCTGATCGGGAGCTCAAGATAGAAGAACTGAATCACACAGATAGCTGCACCAAGAGGTTCACATTCAGCTCTGATGGGTTGCCACCATATACTGCTAGGTGTCACTGGTGGATTTTGGAGAGCAATTAGAATGATTTAGATGATCGATCATTCTAGCTGTTCGAATCAGAAGAGTTTTGATCTATCGAAAGGAGTTTCGATGATGTCGATGATGGAGATCATGACATATCCCATTACCATATAGAATTGAACCTAACTGGGTCACACAAATAAGGGTTTGAATCTGTTGATCATCAATTGAACTGATCTAGTTCAATTGATCTGAATGAGATTCAATTAGGTTCAAGAAAATCGTGCTAGCACTCGATTGAACCTAACGTTCTTCTTTTGCTATCATAAATAAGTTGTCCTGTCTGAGCCAAAGGAGTTTGTGCTCAAACAGAGGCCTTCATATGGTCTAACTGGAGGTTGTCCAAGTCAGAAAAGGTTGTCTTATTTGTAAGACACTACCTGCCATTTTTGGTCACCTGCCATTTCTTGTTCTTTGACTTTGGTCAAAAGTCTACCTTTGACTGGTCAAACATTGACCATTGACACTTTGACTTTTGACCACATGTCATGCACCTATTGGAGAGCTGGTGGGGCCTGTCCCCTGCCAGAACCTGGCAAGGAGGAGGGCGCACGCCAAGGAGGAGGGCGCACGCCAAGAGTGGTGTGCGCCCAAGATTGGAGGAGTCTTGGAGTCCTTATTGGACAAGGACTCCACCTCTCTTTTGGATTCCAATTAGAGTTCTCCCTAAAACCAACTTTGACTGATCTTAGGCGCCCTCTAAGTAGGAATCTAGGGGTCTCTATTCCCACCAATCAGATTTAGATCTGATTTCACAAAGGGTTGTGATTGGTTGGGAGGAAGAGGAGTTGGATCACGCCTAGTCTATAAAAAGGACCCTGCGCCCAACTCAGTTAGAGATTCAATTGAGAATTGAAAACCCCACACCCCAAGGCTGCCTCTCCTTTCCTCCTCCACACCAAAGCTTCTTCTCCTTCTCCTCTCCACGTCCAAAAGAGTTTTGGACCTTGGTTGGTGAGATCCAGATCAAAGAAAGGCGATCAAAAGTAAGAAGGCTGCACTGCTGCAAAAGGACGACTGCTGATCTTCAAAAGGAGTTTTGAAGATCCTCCAGATCAGATCCAAATCTGATTTTTGAAGGTATGATAGAGAAGAAGAGGATCTCCAGATCTAGCCTGAGTGAATATCGGTAGAGGCCAGGCGCTTGCATGGCTAGATCCAGAATCTTCCGCTGCAAATAGGATCATCAACAGGATAATAGGATTATCCAAATTCAGGTAAATTAAATTTGATTTAATTTATCTTTATTTTATTTTATTTTTTAAAATAATAAGAATCAGATCTAAAATATATCAAGATCTGATTGGAATCAAGAGAAAAATTTTTGAAATATATCTCTTGATCTGATCAGATCTGAACGAACCTGATCCGGGAAATCAGGATTTCTCTTCAACTGGTATCAGAGCAAGGTTCTAAAATTATTTAGATCTGATTTTGAATTTATTTTAATCAAAAAATAAGTGATTTCAGATGTCACATGAGATGTGATCAGATCTGAAATTAGAAAAAATTAAAATTAAATAATTTGGATCTAAGATTAGAAGATATGCATGACTAGTTCTAGAATAGAATAGTTCTATAGAATAGTCTTGCATGTTCTTGATTTAATCTGATTAAATCATACTTTAGATCTTTTTATTTACTATTTTTTGATATTATAAGTATTATAATAACATCTAAAAAATAGTAAATAAAATTATTTAATTTTTGAATATCATATGAGATATGATTGATGCATGTCTAGACTAGTTGTAGAATAGTTCTACATAATTGTCTAGATTAGGATTTAAATTGATTATTTAAATCTAATTTTTTAGATTATTATGAGATAATTTAGATCTGAAAATATGCATGATTATGATACATGAGATGTATGCAAAATATGCCATAATTAGATCTGATTTATATATGAGATATATGATATAGATCTGATATTGTTTTGTAGTATTGAATGTTCCTGATTAAGGAGTTCCTCTTGGCCGTCCGGTCATAAGAACGAAGAAGGGTTTAAAGGCCCTCTCTTCCCATTCGATGGGGTGTTCTTATGATGTGTAGGGGTGCTGCGTGTTCGTCCTTAATCAGAAACCCAAAACTTACTTTCTGCAAAATCCTAGATCCTGAAATCCTAGGATTTATTATGCATATTTTATTTATGAACCCTACTTAATTAAAAATTAAGATTATGGAATATCAATTAGGTCTAAAATTGAGAATTTTAGATCTAAGACATATTCATAATACTGGGTTCGGGCTTGGGTAGCTCAATTAGGTCTAAGCGGTTGATCAAACCGAATCAAGAGTTGGTTAGATGGGATCAACAATGCTTAAATTGACCAGCCTAATAGGATTAAGTCTGGGTCAAGATCGAGTCACGATCAAGCAAGACCTAATTAGGCTCAGAGATTAGAGTCTGGATTGTAGGCTAACCCAATTGGTTCTGGCTCAACAATTTGGTGTCTAAGGTAAGTTTGGCATAGACGATCGACTGATTTTTAATTAGAAGCTACTCGACCTGAATGCGTTCTTGTACGAGTTAATGGCATATTCCTTCCACTGGTCTCACTTACCTGGCCATATCTGTTGACACAGTTCTGATCTGAGGTGGTCAATAATTCGAGCTAACCCATGCCACTAGGTTAGTCATAATTGTTATGACTAAGCCAAGTCTAGTTTAATGAGACCTGAATCAATTCTCCCTAAGAAAAGATTAAGTCTGAGGTCTTCCACCATTGTAGATGTGCGGGCCCTTCCCGGGGTTGATCGTTCTCGGCTGGATACAGTGGCTCAGTTGCACCGAAAAGATGCAACCATGTCTATTAGGCATTGGATGCTATGGGCTGGAGGATGAGTTGGGATCAATATTTCGGATATGGTGAGAGACTCAATTAAAAATCCAGTCTATGCAAATGGTGGGTCTGACTTAACTAAGGAGTGGATCAATATTCTGGATATGGTGAGATTCATGAATTAGAGACCAAGTTTGGGTGCACCATGATTAGAGAATCATTAAACAAGAGTTGTTCACTCATTGGCTAACCCATCACCAATAACTGTTAGGTGAGGTGATGAGTCAGTTGGTGAGACCGCACCACCCACTAGAAATCATTAATCGTGAAGATTTTTGCATCTCTACAGAGGGAGTGTAGGGATCCGAGAAAATAGTGGAAGCTAATTTGTTTAAAAATAAAATCCCTAAACAAATTGGTCAAGTCAAAATTACAGTATCTAACTAGAATCTTTGACTCTCTATAGAAAAATATTTGCGTCCAACCCATTGGCACATATCCTGGACACACATAGACTGACTGGATCCAATTATAAAGATTGGCTCAGGAACTACAAAATTATTTTGGGTTCCGAGAAGTTAACACATGTACTGGACCAGGATCCTCCCACCTTGCCAACCCGTCCATCTATTGAACAGAGAGCGTCTCTGGATAAATGGATAGACAAAGATAATAAGGCCAGATATTACATGTTAGGCTCGATGTTTGATGAGCTCCAGTGCCAACATGAGGATATCGAGACTGCTCGCCAAATGTTGGCTCACCAGCAGGAGATGTTTGGTGAATAGAGTCGCGCAGCCAAATATCAAGTCACAAAATAATTTTTTAAGGCTAAGATGCGTGATGGGCAGTCAGTCCAAGATCACTGTCTGACAATGATCAAGGACATGGAAGAGCTTGAGAAGCTCGGTGTGAAGTTAGACTTGGACTTGTAGAACGATATTATTCTGCAATCCTTGACTGATGCATATGGGCAATTCATCATGAATTACCACATGCATAAACTTCAGAATTCCTTGGCCGAGTTAATGAATATGCTGGTTACCGCTGAGCTTTCTATGAAAGGTTCTAAAGGCTCAGTTCTTGCTATGGAATGGACTTCTTCCAAAAAAAAATCTTATGAAAAGAAAAAGAAGTCTATGAAAAAGCAAAAGATGGAAGGATCAAAGAAAAAGAAGGCAAAATCGAAGAAAAGGGCCGATGTCAAAGGAAAGTGTTTCCATTGCAACAGCGACAGCCATTGGAAGCGGAACTGCCCTACTTATTTGGCCACTCTGAAGAACAAGAAGGAAGGTCCTTCTAGAGGTATGCTCGTTATTGAGTCTAACCTTACGATTTCTTCTGCATCCAGTTGGGTGCTTGACTCTGGTGGTTCCAGTGCTCATCTGTGCACTTCCATGCAGGATTTTGAGGATAGCAGGAGGCTGAGGGATGGAGACATGATCCTACGTGTCGGTAATGGAGCAAGAGTTGCTGTAGTAGCCGTGGGAACATACCCTCTATGATTACCATCTGGTTTAGACTTAGTTTTGAAAGACTGTTATTTTATGCCTGCAGCTAGCAGGAATTTGATTTCTATTTCATGCTTAGCACAAGAAGGTTATGTGATCACCTTCTTTAAGGACCATTGTAACATTCTTTATGAAAGAAATAAAATTGCAAATGGTTTCCTTATTAATGGTCTTTATCAGCTACATATTGATGTACCTGTTCTAACTGTCGAGCAAAACGTGAATGCCAAACGACTTAGGGATAGTCCAAACGATAGATATCTATGGCACCTGAGATTAGGTCATATAGCAGAAGATAGGATCAACAAATTGGAGAAAAATGGGCTATTGAGTCCATTGACTTTCGAGTCATATCCAACTTGCGAATCCTGTCTTCAAGGCAAAATGACCAAACTCCCTTTTGTTGGACATGGGAAAAGGGCCACAGATCTCCTTGCCCTAGTACATACAGATGTGTGTGGCCCATTTGATGTGCCGGCTAGAGGCAATTTTGTCTACTTCATTACCTTTACCGATGATCTATCTAGGTATGGGTATGTGTATCTTATGAGACATAAGTCTGAAGCCTTCGAAAAGTTCAAAGAATTCAGACATGAAGTAGAAAAGCAAACTGAAAAACCTCATTAAGGTTCTTCGATCAGATCGAGGAGGTGAATACCTTAGCCGAGAATTTCTAGACTATCTCAAGAAAAATGGCATAGTCTCTCAATGGACTCCACCTGGAATACCTCAACTCAACGGAATTCCAGAACGGAAAAATCGGACCCTATTGGATATGGCTCGGTCCATGATGAGCTTCACAGACCTCCCTGATTTTCTTTGGGGATACTCATTGTTAACTTCAATTTATCTACTGAATAGGGTTTCCTCTAAAACCGTTCCTACCACACCGTATGAGATATGGTACGGTAAGAAACCAAGTCTGAGTCATCTCAAAATTTGGGGTTGTCCAGCTCACGTCAAAAGACAACAAGCGGACAAGTTAGAGTTTAGGTCCTTCAGAGCTCGATTCATAGGATATCCTAAAGAGTCATTAGGATACTATTTCTACATTCCAGAAGACCATAATGTGATTGTGAGTCGACATGCCATCTTTCTTGAAAAATAGTTTATTCAAGACAGCGGCATTGGAAAATAGATCAAGCTTGATGAGAAAGTCTCACAAGCAGAACGAGCTAAGGACCAAGTGGAACCAAATCAGGTTGAGCCAATAAGAACACTACCTCCTCCACCTCGTAGATCGGAAAGAGTTTTTCGTTCCCCTGAAAGATACTTAGGTATTATTTCAGAGGATGTAGAGAAAATATTTTCCTCGTAGGTAATGGTGCTCATGGTGATGATCCCAAAATCTATAATGAGGCAATATCAGATATCGACTTCAAGAAATGGCTAGAGGTAATGCAGTCAGAAATTGACTTGATGCACTCAAATCAAGTCTGGACCTTGGTAGATCCATCAGAAGGTATAGTACTTATTGGATGTAAATGGATCTTCAAGAGAAAGATTGGTGCAGATGGGAATGTGGAGACATTCAAGGCTAGACTAGTGGCAAAAGGTTATAGTCAACGTGAAGGCATTGACTATCAGGATACTTTTTCCCCAGTGGCTATGCTAAAATCCATCCGCACATTGCTTGCCGTTGCAGCCTATTTCGATTATGAAATATGGCAAATGGACGTAAAAACGGCATTCCTAAATGGATATCTTGAGGAAGATATCTATATGGAACAGTCGCTAGATTTCACATCCAGTGATACTGATCACAAGGTTTGCAAGCTGCAAAGGTCCATATATGGACTTAAGCAAGCATCTCAGAGCTGGAACACTCGTTTCAATGATGTGATCAAAAATGTTTGGTTTCATCAAAAATGAAGAGGAACCGTGTGTTTTCAAAAGGGTCAGTGGGAGCGCTGTTGTCTTCCTCGTATTGTACGTGGATGACATCCTCCTTATTGGGAATGATATTCCCATGTTGACATCTATCAAGATGTGGTTGTCCAAGGAATTCTCCATGAAAGACCTAGGTGAAGCATCCTTTATTCTAGGAATTAAGGTCTATAGGGATAGACCGAATAGGATGCTAGGACTTTCACAGAAGATGTACATAGAGAAAGTACTAAAGAGGTTTAGTATGGAAAACTCTAAAAGGGGATTAATACCCTTCAGACATGGTATTCATCTTTCCAAGAAGATGTGCCCTAGCACACCTGAGGAAATAGAACGCATGAGCAAGATCCCTTATGCTTCTGCAATAGGGAGCCTCATGTATGCCATGCTATGTACACGACCTGATATAGCCCATGCTGTGAGTGTCACAAGCAGATATCAGTCAAATCCAGGTGAAGAACACTGGATTTCTGTGAAATGTATCCTTAAGTACTTGAGAAGAACTAAGGATATAATATTGGTCTTTGGTAATGGAGAACTCCAAGTCCAGGGATACACAGACTCGGATTTCATGTCCGATATAGATGATCGAAAGTCGACATTTGAGAGTCTGTTTATGTACAATGGTGGTACTATCAGCTGGTAGAGTTCCAAGCAAGTGGTGATATCACCTCATCCATGATTACCTCGAGAAGGGTTATGTCGAGGTCAAGAGAGTCAACTCCACAGATAATGTGGCAGACCCACTTACAAAGCCGTTGGGCCAGCAGAAGATCGAAGCCCACCTTGAGAAGATGGGACTTAGATTTGTAGCCAATTGACTTTAGGATAAGTGGGAGATTGTTAGATATATGTGCCTTAGAAGCCAGAATTGGCTGACACTTGTAATACACTTCTAGGGGCAAAATTATAATTTTGACTAAAATCTATAAATGGGTTATTTTCTATCACATATGTGTATTTAGTGTCTGTGATACATCCTTTGAGTTAATGGCAATGATAATTTATATTTTCAAGAGTTGAAAATTTAAGACATGAATAATCATTATTAACTCATAAATTGCTTCCTGACCATAGGATCATCACGAGGATGGTGATAGATCCGAAAGGTTGGTGTACAATCGCTTCTCTTTAGTAGATGAGTCTTGAGTCTACGGTGTGGAGACACCAGAGCGAGAGTATAGGTACTCGTTAGAGAACGAGGGCACTGAGCGTGACCACCTCGAGTAGTCATTAGGGAGTCTACCTTCTTGTCAATGACTGACTCGATGCTGCAGTAGTGTGTCTGGATTCTTTGATCTGAGGTGCATCGGCAGTTCACCTTGAGGGTGTTATAGTTTGACTACACCATTACTCGGTCTCCTAGCCATATGGAACCCTGAGGTGTATGTTGGCTATAGCATGTTCATTGTAGGAACTGGATGGCATCAAGATGGAATCTATCTACCTCGGTGGTAGAGGAAGCAGCCCTATGATGATCATGAGAATCAAGTTCAGAAATCCATGGCCATGGTAGAGTGAAATAATAGAAAGAGTTTCTATTTAGATTTTCACATTGGACTCGAATCGAATGATTACATCATATGACAGAGACTAGGGTTTGACGAGTTTACCTTAACCCTAATCTGATCGGGGCTCAAGATAGAAGAACTGAATCACACAGATAGCTGCACCAAGAGGTTCGCATTCAGCTCTGATGGGTTGCCACCATATACTGCTAGGTGTCACTGGTGGATTTTGGGAGCAATTAGAATGATTTAGATGATCGATCATTCTAGCTGTTCGAATCAGAAGAGTTCTGATCCATTCGAAAGGAGTTTTGATGATGTCGATGATGGAGATCATGACATATCCCATTACCATACAGAACTGAACCTAACTGGATCACACAAACAAGGGTTTGAATCTGGTGATCATCAATTGAACTGATCTAGTTCAATTGATCTGAATGAGATTCAATTAGGTTCAAGAAAATCGTGCTAGCACTCGATTGAACCTAACGTTCTTCTTTTGCTATCATAAATAAGTTGTCCTGTCTGAGCCAAAGAAGTTTGTGCTCAAACAGAGGCCTTCATATGGTCTGACTGGAGGTTGTCCAAGTCAGAAAAGGTTGTCTTATTTGTAAGACACTACCTACCATTTTTGGTCACCTGCCATTTCTTGTTCTTTGACTTTGGTCAAAAGTCTACCTTTGACTGGTCAAACGTTGACCATTGATACTTTGACTTTTGACCATATGTCATGCACCTATTGGAGAGCTGGTGGGGCTTGTCCCCTGCCAGAACCTGGCAAGGAGGAGGGTGCACGCCAAGGGTGCACGCCAAGAGTGGCGTGCGCCCAAGATTGGAGGAGTCTTGGAGTCCTTGTTGGATAAAGACTCCACCTCTCTTTTGGATTCCAATTAGAGTTCTCGCTAAAACCAACTTTGACTGGTCTTAGGCACCCTCTAAGTAGGAATCCAGGGGTCTCTATTCCCACCAATCAGATTTAGATCTGATTTCACAAAGGGTTGTGATTGGTTGGGAGGAAGAGGAGTTGGATCACGCCTAGTCTATAAAAAGGACCCTGCGCCCAACTCAGTTAGAGATTCAATTGAGAATTGAAAACCCCACGCCCCAAGGCTGCCTCTCCCTTCCTCCTCCATGCCAAAGCTTCTTCTCCTTCTTTTCTCCACGTCCAAAAGAGTTTTGGACCTTGGTTGGTGCGATCCAGATCAAAGAAAGGCGATCAAAAGTAAGAAGGCTGCACTGCTGCAAAAGGACGACTGCTGATCTTCAAAAGGAGTTTTGAAGATCCTTCAGATCAGATCCAGATCTAATTTTTGGAGGTGTGATAGAGAAGAAGAGGATCTCCAGATCCTAGCCCGAGTGGATACCGATAGAGGCCAGGCGCTTGCGTGGCTAGATCCAGAACCTTTCGCTGCTGCAAACAGGCATCATCAATAGGGTAATAGGATTATCCAAATTCAGATAAATTAAATTTGATTTAATTTATCCTTATTTTATTTTATTTATTAAAATAATAAGAATCAGATTTGAAATACATCAAGATCTGATTGGAATCAAATTTTTTTTTTTGAAATATATCTCTTGATCTAATCAGATCTGAACGAACCTGGTCCGGAAAATCAGGATTTTCCTTCAGATAGTTGAATTCTGAGGTATCCTATGAGAGTTTTGGTCTAGTTGATGAATTATATGAAAACTATATCCATATAGATTATAAGGATGTTTGTTCTACATATTCGACCTATTCGATTATCGGATTTTATTGCTAAATAGTCACTTAGACTGGTACAAAAATTTATTCCTATGCTACCGACTTAGATTCGGACTTATGGAATCATACACATTAGAGTTCATGATTTGATCGGATAATTGATCAATGATTCAGAATCGTTTTAAAGTTAAATGATTAAGAATCATTCTAATGTTAAATGATCAATATGATTGATGTTTAATCTAGTACAAATATTGTAGAAGGATTGATTAATAATTTGATTACTAATTGATTTAATTTGATTAAGTCAGAGGATTAAGATTAAGTCTAATTAAATATAATTTAATTATATTTGATTTGAACTTGATTGGATCAAGTCCAATTAGTTTATTAGATGAGCCTAAGTGCAAGGAAGAACTAGTCCTAGTTCAACTAGGACTTGGGTCCACCTAATTTTTTAATTTGATTAAAAAATTAAATTAGATTTAATATATTTTAATTAAACTTTTAATTAGATTAATATCTATTCTAATTATATTTAATTAATTTTTGATTTAATTTATTTTAAAAATCATGTTTGACCAAGTCAAATTAGAAGTCCTAGTGATACTAGGACTTCTTTCCTTGCGCCACTTGATATCTCATGCCCCCACGCCTATTTTCTAGGATTTTTTCATGGAAAACCCTTTCTCTCAGATCTTCACATGTGCCCACTTGCTTTCCTTCTCTCTTACATAGAATTAAGTCGTGGACCAAATCAATAGAAGGTAAGTTGTTGTGGTTTTGAATTCTATATGATAGAATCCTAACAAACCAAAACTCCTCGCATAAAGTGCCACCTACTTTCTATTTTCTCCTAAAATTTTTGGTGGAAAAAAGAAACTTTTTGTGTAACAAAAAGGGATGGTCAATTCCAAAGAAAAAGGAGAGGGCGTCCAAGAGTTGGGCACCCCTTGTCTTGCCCAATTTGGACCTATCTTGTCTAGGTATTTGACTAAGACAAGATTCCTCCATATCTTATTATTTAAAATAATTTTTGGGCTGATTTTTTCATGGATTATAGATATTTGAGAGATATTTTGGGCATGAGAAAACCTAGAAAATATTTATCTTGGGTGTGGGAGTTCTAAAGACATCAATCTAGGTGTCTAGGTGAGAGAACAAAGAAGAAGAAGAGGGTCTTCTTCTAGGACTGTTTTCTTCTTTCCTTTTTCTTCAACTTTGAATTTGTTTGAGAGTTATCTCAAATTTAGAATCTATCCTATTTCTTTTGATTTTTTGGAGTGTCCAAGTCTTAAAGAATGAAGCACCAGATCGACCGTCGAAGAAGGATCAGAATAGTACTAGCATACCATGCTGATTTTTTGCATCAAACTTCTGATTGGGGATTCGTGGGCTTATGTGGACATCTCTTAGAGGTCAGATGTGTGTGTGGCTTGGAGCTTCATTCTTTAGTCCAGATCAGTAAGTTAGAACGTCTAACTTGCGTAGATAATATGGATCTGATCTATTATTACATACCTACATTAGATGTAGTGTAGATGCATGTTGATATGATCTACATATTTTTCTTTCTAATATTTTTAATTTTTGATTTAATCTCATGCTATAATTATGTAATAAAATTTTAGATCTAGGGATTCTCTTATTTTTATAAATAAATTTTAATTTATTTTAGTCTTTCACTGCCTAATCTTGAAAAGATTTCAAGATCTCTAGTCTTGAAATCCTAGATCTAGTTTCTTCATATAAAACTCTGATTGACAAGCCGTTTGTTGCATCGAATAGCTAGTGATATTTTGGTGGTGTAGAGAGGCTTCTTAAGAGATTTTAGAAAATTTTTATAAGAATTTTGGAGCTTCTTATTGAGAGATTCTTGTATAAGGATTGTCAATAAGCTTTCTCTTATAATTATTTGATTTTGTTTCTCTCATAGTAAAGTTTGCATGCTCCAATCTATCCCAACAAGTGGTACCAAAGCTTGGTTACCATGGACAAGTAGCATCAGACGGTCCAGATGGAGATGGTGTTGATAAAGATTAGAAGATAGAGAAGATAAGCATAATTAAGATGGAGGTCAACTGATTCGATGGAAAGAGCAATTTCTCCTTATGGCAAGTGAGGGTGAAGAATATGCTCATCCAACATGGATTGATCGATACTCTCTTGAATGAGAGGAAGCCAACCACCATAGATAAGAGGACTTGGAAGCAGCTAAAGATGTAGATAGTGAGTACCATCTATACGTACTTGATGGATGAGATTGTGATTCATATACTTGGCGAGACTTCCTCAACGATGTTGCGGTCAAAGCTTGAGGAGTTGTACATGGCCAAGTCCCTCACCAATACTCTCTTTCTTTGAAGGCAGTTCTACCAATTGCAGATGGATGAGGGACAATGAGTGCAGAAGCATCTTAACTACTTTCAAAAGATTCTCACTGATCTTCTCAGTATAGGTGAGAAGATTGAGGAGAAGACTAGGATGTTGGTCTTGCTAGCATCGCTTCTTTTTTTGTATAAGTCCTTGGTGACTGCTTTTTTAGTAGAAAAGAGCACCATCAAGATGAAAGAGATTACTACGGTGATTCTCCAAAATGAGATTCTCAAGAGGGAGAACCCAGCTTCAAGCTCAGATAATGATAGCTCAGCTTTGGCAATTTTTGAAGAAGCAGATGGCAGTAGAAGATCGCGAAGAGGATGATACATGTCCAAGATGTGAGGCTCCAGCAAGATCAGGTGCTACTGGTGTGATGAGTTAGGACACCGTGTTAGAGATTATCCTTAACTCAGAGATCGAACGAGGACTATTGCAGCGACGGCCAGAAGTGAGTTAGAGGATAATTTTTGTTGATATCTGATGAGGTATCTACTTCTTTCCAGTAATGAATTTTAGATTCTGTATGCACGTATTATGTTTGTTGTAGAGAAAAGCTATTTGACTTCTTGAAAAGTAATGAGGGTACTGTTTATCTATTGGATGGATCAAGCTGTGTGATCATAGGCATCGAGATAGTCAGCTAGAGGATACATGATGGTGCAGTGAGAAGATTAAGTGATGTTCAATACACACCCAATTTTAGGCAGAATCTTATCTTACTGAGTAGACTAGATTCAAATGGCTATAGGTGGGTAGCTAATGATGGAATCCTAAAGGTCATGCAGGACGATGGAATTTTTTTGGAGAGAAAAAAGAGAATGAGAAGATATTACTATCTGACAGGGAGTTCAGTACGAGGTAGAGCTTCAGGAGCCAAAAGAAGCCCAGTGCGAGGTGGAGCTTTAAGTGAAGGTGGATCGGACATGAGATAAGAGACTCAAGAGGATGAGAGGCGACGTCGTAGAGTGAATTTTCTATTATCATAGAAGACTTTTTTGAGCAGGTCTTTAGTCAGAGTGGACATAACCCATGATGGAGGTGGGATTGAGCGGCTTGGCTCGACTTTCATGTTTGCCCATCCATGAGACAGCAAGCATGTCCTAAGACATGGGGGTGAGATGAATCACAGACTCTCAAAGATAGATGGAGGTCGAACATCGAGTCGAGGTAAAAATTATTGAGAAAAATATTTGGAGATTCGATCCATAATAAGTGTAGAACGAGATCTAGGATGATGAACGGAATCAAACAAACACAAAAATAGTCCAAACAGAGTTCAGATGTAGGAGATACGTGCGAAGAAGGGTTGAAGCAGATTGTCCAGCCCACAGACTGCAGGAGGGGCCCACAGGTCGATGCAGGCTGATGGTGGTGCGGGCCTGGCCCAGTAGCATGCTAGAGCTGGGCTAGCTTAGACACATGCATGGGTGCGCGCATAGGCCAGCAACGAGCGAGGCCAGCGGTCCATGCAGGAGCCATTGATCGGACAGCATTTCTCTACCTAGTTTCGTGCGGTCCACGATGGACCGATGGGCATTTTCCTATAGTTTCTTGTGGCTCTTGGCATCACATTTGGACCGATCGATCGTGATCCAATGGCCTAGGGGTGAGTCGGATCGAGATCCATCAGTCTAGAAAAGAATCGAACACAATCAAGGACTCTATTTGTGCGATTGAATAGCTCCAATTTGAGTCGATTATGATCAGATGGCCAGAAGGATTTTCGGATATGTTTAGGACTCAATCTCCTACTAAAATACTGTTTCAAAGATTTTGGAGGCTATAAAACTCTAATTGACTAGCCATTTATTGCATCGAATAGCAGGTGACGTTCCTAGTGGTGCAAAGAGACTTCTTAAGATATTTTAGAGTGCTTTTATGAGGATTTTGGAGCTTCTTGTTGAGAGACTCTTGTACAAGAATTTAGTGATAAGTTATTTTTTCTTCTTTTCTTTCTCGTATGGTATCAACATCCGCTTCCCATCATTGTTGTGATATTGGGCAAATGATCTATGTTCTGTAATTGACGGATCTACTCTAACATAATTTTAGATCCAAACTGACTTCATATGAAAATCCACAATTCAGAGATCTGAATATAATCAATAATGAGGCTAGGGGAAGCTAAAACTAATTCTTTAAATATGTCAAGTGGGCAGCTTGGGCTAACTTTTATATAAAAGTCACAAATTAGGAACCAGAACAAAATTGGTTTAGGATAATTTTACGTAGATTCTAAAGGAAATTTTGCCTTTAGTCTACAAGTTCAGCCAACTTTATATGAAAGCCATAACTTAGGAGCCTGGATATAGTTAGATGTAAATTTTGAAGGGTTGTGCTATGGAACTTATTTATTATTTTTTAATAAAAAGATGGAAGAGCAATTTTCTCTTTGAGAGGTTAGGATCTGGTTGCCTTTTTTTATTAAAACTCTTTCTCTCGGTGTAAGTAGTGGTTGGCAGCAGTAGTAAAGTGAGGGGAGGAGGGAGAGAAGGTGGTGGAGGAGGTCGACAGTGAGGAGGAGGGCACTATAGAGATTGAGACAACCCTACCTTGCTAAGCTTGAGAGAGGGAAAGAAAAAGATAGTGGCATAAAGAAAAGCAAAGGTTGGGGCTTTAGATTGATAGGCCAGGGGCAATGGAGCTAGTGCCACTGCAGATGAGGCAGCAATATAGGGGAAGGAAGGTGAGAGCCGCTGCCATAACTACCACGATGACCATACGACAAGAAAAAAACTATTAGCGATGGCTAATTACCATCACTAATGCTATTATCAATAGAATACCATCGCTAAAAACTCATCGAAAATAATCTCATCGCTAATTATCATTATTAGCGATAGCAATGCCACCATCGCTAATAATGATAATTAGCAACGTTATTAGCAGATAAAAAGTCATCACTAATAATTTTATTTTAATTAAAGTATTAAAAAACTATTAGCAATGGTGGTTATCATCACTACTACCATCGTTAATATTTTTTTTATTTTTTTTAATTAAAATTTTAAAAACTATTAGCCATAACATTTGCCATCGCTAATAGTCTTTTAATTTTTTTAAAAAAATTTATAATTAAATATTTTAAAATATATTTTAATCATAATAATAAATAATAATATTTTTAAAATCTATTATAAATAAAATAATAGTTATTTAATATAATCATAGATATAAACTTAATTATATTATATTAAAAATATAAATTATATAAGTTTGTAAACTTATACTGCTTAAGTATCAAAATTACATATATATCAATAAAAAATGATGTAATTAAGATCCTTCTCATCCTCCTTCTCATCCTTCTCCTACTCTTATATGTCCTCTCCAGTAGCTGATAGATGAGAGTCGGATATCCCAGCATCCTGTAATGAAGAAAAATAAAATATTATTAATAAGTTTCGATACGAAATCGTATATGTTGATATGAAGATGTATATTTTGATATACTATTTTGAGTTTTGAATACAGATTATTTCTACATATTTTATTTGATGATATAGAGCTACAAACACTCTCAGCTAATCATTTGGATAGTTAGATTGAATTTTTATCCTCTAGATCTTCTTTCCAGACTTAAGGCTAAATATGTAAAACTTCTAAATATAAAAATTTAAAACAAGTAAAAAAAATTATTAATAGACTTACCTGCTTTGATGGCTATGACAATAAGTCCATCTGATCACACAGATGTAGATTTTAAAGAATCTCAATGACCATATCACGGATGGCATCTCGAAATCTCTAAGGTCGCTGGCTCCAAAGCCTTTACACGACCTCTTCCACATATGTGTCAGTCCATGCACATTTGGATCGTTGAGCCCTAAGAGAAGAACATTGATGAAGAGTATCAAGCTACTAGAGGATCGAATTTATGATTGAATCCTATGACCTGACTCCTACTTATCCCTCTGGTGGCCCTAAGCCATCCCTCGAGGTCAAGGAGGGACTGAGAGGATGGCTCCTCACCGTGCTATGATATAAGATACTCCGTATATATAATCTATCTATACAATTTAAAAATTCATTAGTCCATACATATTAGTATATTAAAAAAATTAATAAATAATATTTTAAGTTGTTACTGCAATCTGTCGAGATCAAAGATCTAAGTAATCACTAGTCCTTCTAAACTTGTGTGTGGCCTTCCATATCTACAATTGTCCTGTGAACGACCTAGCTATCGTGTCTATAATAAATAAATAATAAAATAAAATTAATTAAAATTAATTTAATATAAAATTAATTTAATATAAAATTAATTTAAGTGTAAAATTTTTATCCATCTATCGACCACAACATGTATGCTAACGGAGCTACTAGTATGGATGATCGGATGCTGCTGGGTAGACTGATTCTGCAATACTCTCTACCACCAATCAGAGTACTCCTCAGTACTCTACTGATCATAGAGGGCCTCCCATATGTCTGCACCTGCATCCAGTGATCTGCGTAAGACTTCCAGTCCGATGCTAACTCAAAACTGGAGTGCTGTCTGGAGGACTGTTTAAGACTATATAGCCCATCTTGGAACCTATATGTGGCCACCTCCTTGAAGATCTGACGATCAGCCTCCTCATTCTGAGGAGTCTCGAATCGATAGTACTCTAGCAAGTAGAAGCAAGCATGTATTAATAAATAGAATACCAACCTACCATAAATTTAAAAATTAAATCCCTTTGACTTATCAGAAATATCTTCTAAGTTGCATCATGAGCTCTCGATGGCCAACTAGAGAACTCGTTCACCGATCCCTGGCATCAGTCATCGGATGATCTCGATAACCACATGAGGCACCCCCTGGCTCTGTAAATATGCTGCAAAATTGATTTTGAACATTAAATATTAGTCTTTAAAATGGCTAAATTTTAAACATATTCAGTGAAGATGTAGTACTTACAAGCAGCTCTGAATATGGACGAGCTCTCTATTCTCCGATCGAGTCAAAGGTGTCGTGAGTCGGGCGGATCCTCTACCATGCCACTGACTCTAAGTGTCGGGTGCTACTCCGTATGACTATGAGGTCACTGGTGACCTTACGACATCCAAACCTGAGAGTATCAAGACATCATGAAGAATGTTATATTAGATAATAAAGAATAAAATAACATAAAAAGAGAATATCTAAAGTATTAAAATTTATCAGTAATATGTGTACCATAGAACCATGTGAACTAATGGCATAAAAGCTCTCTCCTCGACTATGATGGCTTCAGCCTTCGGATAGACATGATCAATAATCTCTAAAAATAAAAATAAATAGATTTATAGATTAGTTATATAATTATGGATGGTAAATGCAAGATTTAAAATAATACAGGATAAGTATTTTGATATTTGGTACCCTTTAAATGTTTGGTACCCATTCAGATTGAGTGGCAATGCAAGGCAAGTATTTAAATGAGTTAGAGGTCTATAAATTCATCGCAAGCGAGGAGCACTACTCATCAGCCTCTTCAGATGTTTGGTACCCTTTGGATTCTTTATCTAATTCTTTCTCTTCTTCTACTTCTTCATCTTCTTCCTTTACTTCTCCTTCGTGGATAGAATTGTCCTTTAAAACAAACTCAAAATTATCTACCTCCTCATGTTGGCCATCTGGTAGGAGAAAATCTAGAGAATCCAACTCTATATCTATGAAAGACTGATAAACTCTAGATGTTTTATTCTTTTGAAAGCTATCTAGTAAATGGAGCTCTTCTTCTTCTTCAAGCATATAATGAACATCCCGAGACTTAATTTTGCATACAACTCACCATTCTTTCCTTCCTCTCTCTCTTGATAGGAAAGGAGTATAATATACTTGAACAGCTTATTGGGCTCGCACAAAGGGATCATTGACATATGCTTTTGATCCATGTTTGATTTCAATAAGTTCATGCCATGGATCAACCTTCATATAATTATCAGTATCAAACCATCAACACTTAAACAAAATGACATTATTACCTCCAAGGTAGGTCAACTTGATCACTTTTTTGAGAATTCTAGTAGTCACTCTCCTACCTCTGGCCACCAACTATCCTTTATACACATACTACCATTCATTGTACTTCTTATGATATCCATATTATTGTATGTAAAATTTGAAACTATTTACATTACATCCATTATAACATGTCACGTACTTTGTTGATTTATAACCTAATGGTCTTAGCTTCTTAAGTATGGAATTTATTTCCTTGCATGACCTGCATATTATAGATTGAATAAATTTAAAAAAAATTAAAATAAATAAAGTGATAATGATTGCTTACCTGTTGATAGAACTAATTTGCAAAGTTCTGTAAGCACTAAGTAAAAATTTCTTCCATGCATACCATCGAGTTGTCTCGTCTCCACATCTCATCATATTGCCTATACATGCATAAGTTAAGTACAAGATGATAAGCAATTAAAGAGTTGAGATTGTGATGGATACTTACTCAACATATGGGCTGACCTCCATGTAGTTTAGCAAAATATATATCTCTGCCTATTGAATTTCAGTATCAATCAATATCCGACAAACCTCGTGCCTGAATTTACGAGTGGGATAGGTAAATATTAAGATCTTCACCTATAATCTCTCACCACCATCATCATTTCGACCTACTTGAGTCAGCTTTATCTACACACTAGGGTTAAAATAGTGTTAGTTGAAATTAAAAATTTCTTAAATTATATAAACCTCCATAATAGAATATTTGACTTTGACCTTATTTTTCACCTTTTGCTTGAGATTGTGTATGCATCTTTCAAATGGATATATTCACCAATACTGCATTGGTCTCTCCGATCCTTGCATTATACATCAAATAAGTCACGAGGTGCTCCATGGAGTCAAATAAACTAGGAGGAAATATATTCTCCAACTTGCATATAGTCTCTACACTGCTAGCCTCAAGACTAAAGATGTGGATCGGTGGATAGTTTGGTAGCACAAATATCTCTAAAGAAAAGACTAAGCTCAATCAAAAAACTCTATATAGGATTAGGAAGGAGATCATGCCAAGTTAATAGGAGCAATCATTGCATGAAGACATGGCAGTCATAGCTCTTAAGCCCATACAACTTGCAATTTTTGATATTGATGCATTGGGCTAAATTACTTGCATAACCATCTAAAAATTTAATATTTTTGCACCATTCATATACATCCTTTAACTATTCCCTCATTAAAGTGCAAGTTGCTTTCAGCTTTAAAAATTTTTTTGGAGACACCTCAACCAACTTTAAAAGAGGATGTTTGCATATGTTCTTCATATCTACTTGGGCCTTAAAGTTGTCCTTCGTCCTGCCCTTGACATCCATAATAGTGTAGAAAATATTATTGAAGATATTCTTCTCAATGTGCAAGACATCAAAATTATGATGGATCAAATTGGTGGACCAGCATAGTAATTTCCCAGAAGATGCTATGCTTCACTTAGTTATGAGTTCTACTAAACTCTCAAGATTTCTGCTTGTCAAATAGCATGCTAAACTGAACTTTATCCACTTGAGATACACTCTGAAATACTTCCATACCACTAAGTCATAGGAATGCCTTATCCTTCTTTATTTTACTCCTAAAACTATCCCACAGCTTTCGAAAAGAATGATATTTGGAAAAAAATTGACAATGACAATCAAACCAATAGAAATTACGACCATGCTCAAGTTGAAATACTTTGGTATTCTTCATGTAATAGAGACATGCTAGCTTTTTGTGAGTGCTCCATCCTGACAGCATCCCATAAGTAGAAAAATTGCTAATGGTCCACATCAATGCAATCTTTATTACAAAATTCTACTTCTTGAATATATCAAATGTATGTATGCCATTGGACCACAAAAATTTTAGCTCATCAACAAGAGGCTTTCGATATACATCAATACTTTTATCAGGGTGTCATGGTCCAGAAATGACTAATATAAGAAAGATATTATGTTCTTTCATATATATCCCAGACAACAGATTATATGGAGTAATAAAGATCAACCAACATGAATAAGAGGCTGCTGCATGACCGAATGGTGCAAATCCATCCATAGATAGATTTAGTTAGACATTGCATCACTCCTGGGCAAATAAAGGATAGCAAGTATTAAATTTCTTCTATGCCTCACTATCCGATGGATGACTCATCATATCGGTGTGCTTGCAAATCCCTTCTTTGTGCTATCTCTTCTGTCGGGTAGTACTCTTGCACAAGTAAAGCCTCCGAGGCCTAGGAGTGAGGAGAAGTTATCAATGAACCTTATATCATATTTTCTTCTGATTTCTATCCTTTTGTCTTGGCTTAAATTGGCTTTCACCACATACGTCACATAAGCTCTCTAGTTGGTCCTTCTTGTATAAAAGTTTGCAATCATTATGACATGTATCTATCTTTCGTATCCCATGCCTAACACTTTCATCATTTTGTTTGAAGCATAGAAGCTCCCAATAAGCTTATCATCCTTGGATAGCATCTTCTTTATTATTGCTACCATCCTATCATAATAATTAACAATCATATTAAACTCGGCCTTCAATTTCAACAACTCTAACATAACTAATAATATAGTATATATTTCACATCTCGGCCATAATGGTTCATCAGCATCTTTCAGCATACGATAAAAATTATCACTTTCAACTTCTAGATCATCCTCCATATACCAGTCAAATTCAAGACAAGTCGCATTTATAACCATATCTATCATTCTATCTGTGTCCCTGTCCTGCTGACTTTTAATCCTTACAATTATTTTCCACATCTTTTCATACAGGTATTAATGCTTGTAGTTTGGCATAAATTCACTACTATATAAATGAATAATTATTATATTTCTATCAAGTATTTTTCTATTGACACATCTCTTACAAGGACAATGAGCCCATCCTTAAACTAAGAGTGCAGCATTCTCAAAAATATAATCATAGAAGTACTTGGCATCCTCTTTATATT
The DNA here is from genome assembly GCA_006176705.1 of Cocos nucifera. Taxonomy (NCBI): domain Eukaryota; kingdom Viridiplantae; phylum Streptophyta; class Magnoliopsida; order Arecales; family Arecaceae; genus Cocos; species Cocos nucifera. Next base: position 164,637 of record QRFJ01002562.1, on the reverse strand, counting down.
CAATAGAAAATACCCCATCGACTATTTGATGGTCCATCCAACTATGGTTCATGGCACACTATTTAAGGATTATATATATACAAATACAAGACAAAACCCTTACCAAATATTTTTTCATTTAAAATGGATTACATAATAAATATATTTTATTATCAATTAATAGGTATAGAAGATCCTATTTTATTCAAAAATTATATTAATTCTATAGATCAATTATAATAATCAAATAATATAAAATAAAGATTAAAAAAGTTTTGGCAATATTTTTCTTAGTTCTTCCCACACAACTGAACATGTGTGAGTAGAACTAATAAAAATACTGTCCAAAATTTTTCTTGAACCCTTAACATATCGTTTGATTAATATAATTATCTATAAAATTAATTATAATTTTTAAACTATCCAGACTAGACAGTCAATTGATCAATGTATATAATTTTTTCATTCATATAAAAATATATAATGTACGGATGCAATAGAATATATACATTAATCAAAAGATAGGTCTATCATTATATACAATACAATATTTTTAAAATTTTTAATTAAATATTATTAATATAACATAAATTTAATTAAATATTATTAATTTAATTTAAATAATAAATCTAATTTAATTAAATCATATAAATATTAATTTAAGAATATTTAAAAATTTTAAAATAATGGTATTTAACGATCGCTATGTAGCGGTCACCGTCATCATTGCTAATACTCACCAAACCCATGAAGATGGTCAGGAGCTTGGGGAGGTGAGCTGGGGGTGAAGAAAACCAGCAGGCACTTTAAGCATGATTTTAAAAAATTTTAAAGCACAAGACTTAAGATTAAACATTTTAATCTAATAAACATGCTTAGGATCAAATCTAAAATACCTATCTTAGAATCTATAATATGAAATATAGCATGCATAAAAATTTAAAAAATAAAAATATGTGCATCGATCACATCGATGCTAGAACCTAGATCTAACTTTTAGATCTATCTACTAAGGTTCAAAACCTCATACCTGAGCTCGAGTAGATGATCTCCATTGTTGAAACTTTTAGATGTAAAGCTCTGAAGGTTGCTCGCAATCGCACAGAGTATCCAACCTTTACAGATCATTCACTTGAAGTCCTATGTTGATCTGATCTTTCGAGACTGCTAGATTATGTGAAGACCAAAGAAGCTGACTGATCTGATTTTTTTTCATTCTTCGAACCTCTTGGACTCTGCGAAGTTAAAGAAGGATCTCTGAAGGATGTAGGGAAGAAGAAGAAGAACAAAGAAAATAATTTTCTCTCTAATTTTTTTCTCTCAAAACTCTAGAACCCTAGGGTTTGATCTCTTACCCTCAGAGGAGGAAGAACTCCTCTAAAGCTCTCATTCCTAAGAAGGCTTTCCACTCCAACCCTCATGCCCTAAAAGAAGTATTCAGCCCCCCTCTCCCCCTTCTAAATTTCACATAAAACAAATTGGAGTTGGCGCATAAAAGGAAGCAATTTTATACATGTAAAACACTAGTCTAGATTAGATAGGATAGGTCTAGGTTTTGGTTCAGAATTAAACTTCTTTAAATCCAAACTTTATCCAACCAACTGCCAACCCTATCCATCTAGAAATAGTGGCTGAACAAAGGCTTGGGCATAGGGAAAAAATATGGAAGAACCTTTTATTTTGTCGCACCAAACAAAGAGTCCTTTTGTAGATTATCAACCAAAGTGGATAAGGTGATTAGTTAGAGTTTAATCTCAAAACTATTTTGAATCAAACTTAAACCAAACTAAAACCTTATCCATATAGGGTGACAACATGGGGATTTTTTTGATGAATATACCATGTACAAAGTCCCTTTGTGCATGGAGAAGAGGGCATAGAGAAATTAGGTGGCACAGGGAGCAGTCCAACATTGTTTGGAATCTAGATTTTGTCATTTGGATCTAACTAAGTCTAATTTAATTATAATCAAATAAATGAGATTAAATCCAATCCAACTAAATTTGAAACCAATTTTTTTAAATTCTAATCAAATCAAGATTTGATTGAGTTGAAGTTCTGATCAAATCAGAAAATAATCTTCCTTAGCAATTAGGTCATCTTGTAACCTAATTAGATCAAACCAAATTGAATTGAATTCAATTAGATTTAATCCAAACTTCATTGCTCAATCAAATTGAGCTAATTAGCAATCTTATTGCTAACTAATTCTTCAATAATAGAGATCCAATCAAGTGGGACTCCTAGTCATAGAGATCCAGTCTAGTAGGACTCCTGATCATAGAGTTTTAATCCAATGAAGCTCTTGATTAGCCACATGATCAGACAGGTACTTCTTTTGATTATGATTCCATAAGTTTCAATCTAAGCCAGTAACATAAGAATAAATTTTTCTACAAATCAAAGTGTTAGTAATGGTACCCAACATCTGGATAGGTTGAATGTATGCGAAGCAATATTTCATAACCTACTAGAATATGGTTACCATATAATTCACCCTTTTGACCTCCATGCTTAGGATGACTCTGAGTTAAACTGTCAACTCTTATCAGTATATCCATAATATATCTCAGCCTAATCAGTCCTGTGACTCCTCATAAGGGCTACCCTAGCTAAGATTTTGCTAAATTGAAATAGTATAATACATTTCCTGAAATCAAGAGTGGTCAATCCCATCTTGACTTATACACCGACTTCTCAAGTACTTGACAATATTCAGAAATCTTTCATCGTTGAATTAGAAATTCAAATACTTTGGTACCAACGCACAGTGAGTTGCTTGGAAGTCATTATGGTGATCTTAGGTTGAAGGGGCAGTTATACCCATATTTCTTCAAAGTAAGTCTTGATAGTAGAATGCTTCAAAGTTGATCATATTTAGTATAAATATACTCCTATATCTCACCTGTATGCCATACTAGTATCTCCACACTCATTGGTTAAAAGGATAACCAATCTATATGGCACACAATGATCTATACTTGATATTGCTATCAATCTAGTAATAGCATATTATTTGATCGCGAACTAGTTTAAGAACTAAATGATAAATTCTTCTTTATCAATTTAAAATAGTTCTAAGTACTTCATCATAATATAGGTGTTCGTTAAAAGATGTACACTATTTATGATGAAAAGCTGAATAATATTTTATTAATTTAATAATTCACATACATATATAAAATAAGATCAATCATCAATAGACTGATGATTGACTTTGGGACATAATTTTCAATAACTTTTACTTGGACTAAAACTAATCGGTACAATATTGTATACCCATCTTCGACTTGTGATCATCGAACTTCTTTACCGCAAGGGCTTTAGTGAATGGGTTAGCTAAGTTCTCTTTTTCATCGATCTTTTGAAGCTCAATATCATCTTGATTCATGATCTCTCGGACAAGATGGTAGCAATGCAGAATATACTTCGTCCATTGGTGTGCCTTCGATTCTTTTGCCTGAGTAATGACTCCAATGCTGTCGTAGTAGAGCAAGATTAGACCATCAAGGAAGAGTGCCACTCCAAGCTCGATGATAAACTTTCTTAACTATAGAGCTTTCTTGATAGCATCGAATGCCATGATGTACTTCACCTCACAAACTGAGTCGACTATAGTATGTTGCTTGGAACCTTTTCAGCAGACAGTTCCACCATTAAGAATAAAAATATCTTCCAACATACTTTTACTATCATCAAGATCAGATTGAAAATTAGAATTTATAAATCCTATAAGTTTTAAATCTAACACACCATAAACAAGCCACTGGTCCTTAGTATTTTATAATTACTTAAGGATGATTTTTATGACCTTCCAGTGGTTTTCTTCTGGATCAGATTGGTATCTACTTACTATCTTGAGTGAGTATACCACATCTGATCTCGTACATATCATGGCATATATAATAGAATCCATTATCGAGATATATGTTATTCTACTCACACGTTCTCTCTTTTGAGATGTTGTCGGATAATTCCTCTTTAAAAGAAAAATTTTATAGCCTATCAAAAGATAGCCTTTCTTAAAATTTTTTACGCTAAACTGCTTCAGCATAGTATCTATGTACATGAACTGGGACAAGCCAAGCAATCTCTTAAATCTATCTCTATAGATTTTTATTCCTAGGATGTAGGATGCTTCTCCTAAATCTTTTATGAAAAACTGAGACTGAGATGATAATCAAATCTTTATTTTCTATAACGTAGGAACGTCATTCTCGATTAAGAGAATGTCATCCACATACAATATAAGGATTACAACAATGTCATCCATATACAATACAATAAATATAACCACGGAATGATTAGTCCATTTATAAATGTAGGGTTTCTCTCCGTTCTTAATTAAGCCACATGTTCTGATTATTTTATCAAAATACATGTTCCAACTCTGAGATACTTGCTTCAATCTAGAAATGGATCTTTGAAACTTACACATCTTAGACTTATCTATAGATGTAAATTCTTCAAGTTGTATCTATAAAGATTGGTGTGGTGCTTCAAAACCTTGGGAGGCCATGAAAGGAGTCAGGATGATGACTCCAAAGAGTCTAGTATAGATGTGGATCTAGGGCTAGAACAGGAGTTATCCTAAGGTGGAGGTGGTGTCCCATCCTCTACGGGCTTGAGGTTTAGATGTAAGGACCTTGAGGAATTTGGTAGGTGGTTTGGAGACTTTGGAAACATAAGGTGGAGCAAAAAACCAAAGTCAGGAAGAAGTTTTAGCTAAGAACGAAGCTGGCAGATAATTAGAGATGTCTCGACTCAGGTGGAGATGTCTCGATTCCTACTGAGATGTCTCAGGGAAAGGTCGAGACATCTAGATCTTAGAGTTCATCCAAATAGAGAATGGTGTTCGGCATGGCACGCAAGGAAAGAAGACCCGATTTGAAGACGAGACGTCTCAATTTTAGATGAGACGTCTCAATCTCAGTTAGAGATGTCTCGATTTTCATGGGCAGAAATGAATGAGAATTTTGTTTGGATTTAGGATAGAATTTTATCCTAGGAGTCTTAAGACCCTGTTTAAGAGATCTTAAGGGGACTAACTCATATATGGATCGGATTTAGATCCAAAAAATGAGATCATGTAAAATCATGGATGTACATGGGTGTGGGTAAGTGCTTTTATATACTGGCTTAGCCTAAGAAAAATTTTCAGCTAGGATTTGGGTTTATATGATGTAGCAAATATCCTAGGATATATAAATCTAGGTATTATAACTTTTACAATAGAGTGGAATATAATTTAATTTTTCTTTCTAACTTTATTATCTTCTCTCTGATTCCAATGCCAAAACCCTAGGCGCCATCCCCTTTCTCTCTTCTTCTTAGATCTTTAATAGTTTGTTGGATTAACACCTAGGTTCCGTGTAAGAGATCGGATCTATGGTTGTGGCTCCGAGTAGTCATAGGCACAATAATTGGTATCAAAGCCTAGTTGAGTGTGGAGGAGGAAGAAGATCAGGTTTCAGCAAAGGTTTAGCAGCGAGATTTAGATCTAAGATTTCTTTCAGACTTTGTGAGGAAAGAAGAGATCTAAGGGCTATTATCCACCATTCCTAATCAAGATAATTTTTAAGTCTACCTATTTGCTATTATTTGATTCGAATTGATCATGAAAGGCAGTGGCTTGAAGGTAGGATTTGAGAAGTTTGATGGTAAAAAAAGTTTCATGATGTGAAAGGTTAGGATGGAGGATCTGCTGGTTCAGATGGAGTTGGATTTGGCTTTGAATAATAGGCCAGAGAAAATGACAGACAAGATGTGAATGTCCTTGGGGAAAAGGGCATGTACCATAATTAGGCTTATTTGATGGATGAGATTTTGTGTGGCATGTTGAAGAAATGGACACCCAAGAATTTACGGTCAATGTTACACCAGTTGTATATGGAAAAGAACATGTGCAATAAGTTGATGCTGAAGAAGCAACTGTATAGTCTTCGGATGCAGGAGGGTGAGAATGTTGTGGGGCATATTCAAAGGTTCGATCAGATGAACATGGACTTACTCAACATAGGGGTGGATCTCGAAGAGAAGGATAAAACTATATTACTACTATGTTTGCTACACAGGAGTTTCGATTCATTGGTGACGATGTTGCTGTGTGGTAAGGAGATATTGTTGTACGAGAAGATCGTATCGATGCTCAGATCTGACGAGTAGTGGAAATGGATGACGAAGAGGAAGGTCTTCTAGAAGGAACTTGTGATTTCAGAGAGATCTAAGAAAGGAAAGAAGAAGGATGAGCAAAGAGGCAGCAAGAGATCCAAGAAGTACTTCAAGTATGGTAAAGCATGGTACTTTAAGCGGGAGTGTCCGCTTTGAAAGAAGTGTAAGGAAGGAGAAATGTTGAATTACATCGGTTCAATCACAGAGGGAGAAGAGTCGGATGAGCTTTTATTGGTTTTGGAGGAGCTCACAGGGTGCGGTGTATCCGAGATGATTTTGGAAGGATCCATAGAGTGCGGAGGATCCAAAGAAGTAGCGATGGTGATCGAGATGCAGTGGCAGGTCCAGCAGTACAGCATTGGATGGTTGGCCTTGGGTGACTCGATCGAATATAGAGTCAGCTTCTGCAGCATCAAGAAAACTTTGGCTCTAGGTGGAGCACTGGATAGAGGTGGCTTCACAGATGTTGAAAGATATGGCACGAGTTCATAGTAACGGGTGCAAAGAGAGGAGTGATATACCAACACTAGCATTGGAGATACACAGTTCTAGATAGAGTTGCGTGTGCAGGAGGATAGATGTAGTTTTGAAGAGATCGTGTCAAGGTATGCAATAAGTGCCAGTATAAGAATGCTGCAGGATCTCAAGAAAAGTCCAAGATAATTGATGCGGTTGCCAACCAGAAGGATACCTATAATTTCTAGAACTATGCGAAGGAGCAAGCTAAGATCTTCAGTAGTGGAGGTAGACATCCCAAAGGCCTCAAAGAAAGCTCAGCAGCTAAAAAAATATGGCGGTGGCAAGGTGTGCACAAGAGGTTGGTAGACCTGCTATAAAAGAAGTTCAGCCTTCACTTGAGATAATCTACCGCGAATCCCCGAGCCGACTATAATACCACCCAAATGGATTATTAACTCTATCTCTATGGTAAACCACTATCCCATTTTTTGGTCAGGTGCGAGGATGAGTATGCCTTTGAATTAGTAGTCACGTTGGTGCAGATACTAGACCTTCGATCAAGGATCAGAGCGAGCGAAATTTGAAGGAGAAGCTAGAATTATAGGTGGCCCATCTCGGGGATGATGCCCTTACCACTCCGCATACTTTTAATTTGAAATGGATATTCAACTGAACCTACTGGTACTAGAGATAGTAGGAATTATTTGACCAATCATTCTATTAAGGTATGCAACGACAGCAGAATCGTGCAGGAAGACATTGCTAGGTGTGCTAAGGCTTGGGCATATCAAGATGGAGATTATAAGGATTGATGTGGTGCTCCCAAGACTTGAAAGGTCATGAAAGGAGTCAAGGTGATGATTCCAGAAAATCTAGGATAGGTATGGTTCTAGAGCTAGGATAGGAGTTGTCCTATGATAGAGACAGCGTCTAGCCCTCCATGGGCTTGAGGTTTAGGTGTAAGGACCTTGAGAGGCTTGGTATGTGCTCTGAAGACTTGAAAACATAAGATGGAGCAAAAAACCAGAGTTAGGAAGAAGTTTTAGCCAAGAACAGGTCTGGCACACAGCTAGAGACATCTCGATCTCAGGTGGAGACATCTCGGTTCCTATCGAGACATCTCGAGGATGGGCTGAGACGTCTCAATCTTAGAGTTCATCCAAATAGAGAGTGGCATTCGGCATCACATGCAAGGGGAGAGGACTGGATTAGAACATGAGACATCTCGATTACAGGTGAGACGTCTCGTCTTAGTTAGAGACGTCTCAATTTTCACAGGTAGAAATGAATGGAAGTTCTGTTTGGATCTAGAATAGGATTTTATCCTAGGGGTCTTAAGACCTGGTTTGAGAGATCTTAAGGGAGCTAACTCACATATGGATTAGGTTTAGATCCAGTGGATGAGAGCATGTAAAATCATGGGTATACATTGGTTTAGGTAAGTGCTTTCATGTATTAGATTAGCCTAACAAAGTTTTTCAGTTGGAGTTTGGATTTATAAGAGTTTATGTAGTGTAGCAAAAATCCTAGGATATATAAACTCAGTTATTATAACTTTTATAATAGAATAAAATACAATTGAGCTTTTTTCTCTAACTCGCTTTTGTTCTCCTGGTTCTAATGCCAAAACCCTAAGCGTCATTCTCTTTCTCTCTTCTTCTTAGATCTTCTTCAATTTGCTGGATTAACACCTAGATTTTCTGAAAGAGATTGGATCTACGGTTGTGGCTCCAAGCAACTGTAGGCACAACATTATCATATACATCATTTTCTTCTAGCTCTCCATTTAGGAAAGCTGCCTTCACATCCATCTATCAGATTTCATAGTCTAAATGGGCAACTAGCGCAAACATAATCCAATAGATTTGAGCATTGCCATAGAAGAAGATGTCTCATCATAATCTATACCACAATACTGATGATATCCCTTGACAACTAGATGGACTTTATATGTCTTCATCTTTCCATCTTTATTCCTTTTTTTTTGAAGATCCACTTACATCCAATGAATTTTTTTTCTTTATATAGATCAACTAATGTCCATACATCGTTGACTTTCATGGACTCTATTTCATAGATTCAAGCCATTTATCAGAGTTGGATCTCTGCATTACATCCATGTAGGTGATTGAATTCTCATCGTTCTTGTCGAGCATGATAGGATCATCATTTCGAACTAGAAATTCATAGTATCTATCCGGTTGATGCAGTTCTCTATCGGATCATCTTAAGTATGCTGGTTCATTGGACTCCAAGTTTGATCTAATAAAATCTGGTTCAGATTCAGTCACTAGTGTTGGTTCTTCTACCTGTTAAACTTTCTCAAGTTCAACCTTAGAGGCATTATAGTTCCTTCACCAAGAAACTTCTTTTCTTAAATGATTGCTTTAAGGCTAATGAATATCTTTTATTCATTAGCTAGGTAGAAATAATATTCTTTGATTTCTTTCAACTATCTTATGAAATTACACTTGTCAGACCTAGGTCCGAGCTTGTCCATCATCAAATATTTGATTAAGCTGAACACCCCCAAATCCTAAGGTATGAGAGTATTGGTTTATGCCCTGTCCATATCTCATATGGCATTTTAGCTATAGACTTACTCGAAATCATATTAAGAACATAATAAGTTGATTCAAGTGCATATTCCTAAAGAAGATAGGGAGACTGGCAAAGCCCATCATGGAATGAACCATATCTAACTAGGTTTGATTCTTTCTTTGTAACACACCATTATGTTGTGGTGTCCTAGGATGAGTCCATTGGGAGAGAATTTCATTCTCTCCTAGATTTATCAGAAATTCATTGATGAGATATTCACCTCCTCAGTTAGACCGAAGAATTTTAATACTCTTTCTAGTTTGTTTCTCTACTTTATTACAGAATCATTTAAACTTTTCAAACAACTCAGACTTGTGTTTCATCAAGTAGACATACCCATACTTAGATAGATCGTCTGTGAACATAATAAAGTAGTGATATCCTTCTCTGGAACTAGTGCTTATAGGTTCACATTCATCAATATGTACTAGACCTAGAAGCTCACTAACTCCCTCACCTTTTCAAGTAAAATGTGACTTGGTCATCTTCCCAAGTAGACAAGACTCACAGATGGGCAATGATTCAAAATCATTAACTTTGAGGATTTTCCCTTGAGTCAATCTATTCATCCTGTTCTTGTTAATATGACCCAGCCTACAATGCCAAAGATAAGCATCAGATGCACTATCTATCCTAGGACATTTATCGGATGAGTAGACTATATTAATTAATAGGCTGTGGTAATATATAAATTTTATTATTCAATTATCCATTACACATAATAACTGTAGACCCATGATATCGCTCGAACGTCAATCATCTTTGACATCACAAGCACCGATACCATGTTGCGGAAGCTCCTGATCTTTAGCATGGATCTGAAGGAACCTATGACGTTTTCTATGGACAGCAAACCACCGACCTTCCACCTGAATTTATGATGGAGTACCTCCCTCCTTGGGCTTGAGGGAGACGCCCCCTTCTCTAGGGCTTCTTCAAGAACCTTGGGGCGGCAACTCTAGATAGAAGAGAAGAAGAGAAAATTGAGGAAGAAAAGATCTATATTAAATCCACTCTTGAAAATCCTAATACAACCTATGTATTTATACATAGCCATTAGGTCCGACCAAAAACTCTCCTGGATAACCCAATACATGAAAGCACTCACCGAGCCCATGTACACCCATGTCTCCCATGCTCTCATCCTGTGGATCTAGATTCGATCCATACATGAATTAGCCATCTTAAGATCTCTCAAACCAAGCCTTAAGACTTCTAGGACCAACTCAGACCCCAGCCCAAAATAGATACTCACGTAACTCTGCCTGCGTACTAAGCCAGCTCAGTCTCAGCACTGAGCCGGCTAAGTTCCACTGGGTCAGCTCAGTCCAAAACTGAGCCGGACCAATCCTGTGCCATACCTATAGTTTCGAAACTTGATCTTTCTATTTTGCCTGTGCTCTGAGACTTAGCTAATCTAGTTTTGAATTGAGCTGGCTAACCTACAGAAAATCTTCTTTCTGCAGTCTTGATTCTCCGACTTTGGTTCCTTACTTTACCTTATGTCTCAGGTCTCCGAAGCATCAACCAAGCCCCTGAAATCTCTAGAGCCATCACTGTGACTCCTTTCGTGGCCTTCTAAGGCTTGAGAGCATCATAAATCCTCACAATCTCCACCTTGGTGTCCTAAGCCTTGGCAAATCCCTCGGTAATACCCTCCTACACGATCTCACTATCCCTGTGCACTCGACAGCACCTATGCAAACATCACCTCCGCCAATCCTCTTAAGCTATTATGCACATTTGAGGCCTTTAAGATGACTGCCTCCACCACTGAAGATCTGTACTTGCTTCTTGGCGCCATCCTAAAATTGTAGGATTTCTTCTATTTAGCAGCTGCATCATTTTCTCTGGACTTTTCTGTAGATCATGCAACATTTCTTTACCAGCACTCACTGCATATCCTGATGCTCCATCTAACACTATCCCCTCAGAGCCATGCCTATCTCTCTACACAATCCTCTCCACCTGGATCTATACAGCCCCGACACTGATGTTGGGATATAGGTCCTCCCTCTATAACCCCCTGCTCTAAATCTATCACAGCTTCCTCCATCCATGAAGCCACCTCCGTCTGGTGCTCCATCTGAAACTGAAGTCCCCCTAATGCCGTAGAAGCCAACTCTATCTCTGAGTCCCCTGAGGCCAACCACCAAATGCTATACTATTGGGCCTGTCGTAGTACCTCGAACACCGTCGCTGTCCCTTCAAACCCTTCATACTCTGTAGATCCCTTCGAAACTATCTCGGATACCTCCGTAACCCACAAGCACCTCCAAAATCCAAGAGCTCATCCAACTCTTCTGAATCTAGCGACTAAACCTTAAAAAATTTTATCCTAGTTCTTCTCTTCTGCCCCTACACCAGTCATCACTTTAGTTATGCTCGGAGAACCATCCTCCACCTGAACCATGACTCTCCCTAATGCCCCTGCAAAAGAAACTTGATCCATGATACTTTCGACTGCCTGAGACCTTCTGACGTTCTCTGAGACCTCCTGGCTCATCCTGAGACCTACATCCGATCTTCCTGAGATGCCCCTGACACCACCTGCTGAGATACCTTCCTCGGTTGCTACATCATTGAGCCTCTCTCAGTCCTGTGCCTCTAGGAAAGTACTACTGCAGCACTCCAATGCTTTCTAGCCTTGTCACTGTGCCGCTCTATAGCCGTCCAGTCCTAACCTACTAGACCTCCATGGATCATCCATCTTCATCATCCCCAAGGCTCCGCAAATTCATTCTCTGGTCGAACCCACTGCTATAAAAAAAGTTTACGGTAGCGCATACTATTGCAGCAATTTTCAGAACTGCTGCAATAGAGTCTATGGTAGTGGTTACAAAGAATCACTGCTATAGGACCGACCTATAGCAGCAGTTACATGAAATCACTGCTATAGTCTAAACTATGGTAGTGGATCTTTTTAATCACTGTCATAGGTCCGATATATGACAGCGATTCTTTATAACTGCTGCCATAGGTCCGATCTATAGCAGTGATTAGGACAACCACTACCATAGGTCGGACCTATTGCAGCGGTTTCTTGTAACCACTGCTATACGTTGATCTGGGATAGTAGTTATTTGTAACTACTATAATATATTTTTTTCTTATTTTTTTTAAATATTATATAATTTTAAAATTTAATATCCATCTTCATCATTCATTATCAATATAATTATCATTAGAGTATCATCGTAAAAGATCACCTCGATCTGATGGTCCTAACTTCATCGATCAAAAAAATTTGATTTTGATGATTACGAATGATGATGCGATGATCTGATAGATGGAGAGCTTCGATTGATATGAAAATCTACAATAATGATCTCAGTTATATTTATAGTGTACTATCAAAGTTTTACTTCAATCGGATATCATTATCTTGGTCAATTTAGTATAGGTTAATTTCGATCATTAAATAATAAATGAGTGATCCAAGGATCAGACGGTATTCGAGTATGAGATAACTTTTTTTATAAATAATCTTGACTACTACTTTAATCATTTTTTATAGTGATGATTATAAAATTTAACTCGTGAGACTAAGAACGATCTAAAATATATGTTGCCTAATAACCATTCTTGAATGCATGTGCTCGTGCTTTTGCAATATCTGCTTAACGTAAATAGTTCATATAAAAATAATTTAAATTTTACTATCATCTCTATATAAAATGATTAAAATTATAATAAAGATCATTTAGCTAAAAAATTATCTCATTATCGGATATCGTTTAGCCCTTTGATTGCTTATTTCTAATTTAACGGTCAAAATCATTCTATACTAAATTGATATGATAATGATATCCGATTGAAGTAAAATTTTTGATAGTATGCTATAAATATTATCAAGATCATCATTACAGATTTTTGGATCGATCGGAGGTCTCCATCTATCAGTCATCGCATCATCATTCGTGATCACCGAAATCAAATTTTTCTGATCGATGAAGCTAGGGCCATCAGATCGAGATGATTTTTTGTGACAATACTCTAATTATAATTATTTAGATAATGAATGATAAAGATGAATATTAAATTTTAAAATTATATAATATTTAAAAAAATTAAAAAAATTATTTTCAATCTACGATAGTGGTTACTGAAAACCGCTGCTGTAGATCTATTACAGCGATTTTCAGTAACCACTGTCATAGATCTATGGCAGTGGATCAAAAATTACTACCGTAGGTTAGGTTAAAAATCTTCAATTTTTTTTCTCCCGTGTACTCTCTCTCTCCTCCTCTCCATCATCGGTGAGAATCCACGCATCCCATCGTCGCCCGCCCCTTGCATCCCCAGTCGCCACCCGATCGCCCATCCCTTGCCCTCCCCGACCATCGCCCCCCGCACTCCCCATCTCCTACCACCGCCTGACCGCCCACCCCTTGCCCTACCCATCCTCGGGTGCTGCCACCACCCCCGCCCTCCCCATCCCCGGCCATGGCCGGCCGCCCACCTTGCCCTCCCCGACCGTCGCCCCCACCCTCCCCATCCCCTCCGAGCCCCCTCTCCCTCTCTCTTTCCTCTTTTCTCTTTCTCTCTCTTTTCTCTTTATCTCACTATCTTGCTCTTATTTCGTAGGTTACCTCTAGTGCCGTCATCTTCCTCTAGTGCCATCGCTGGTGACCCTTGGAGCTTTCGGTGCGACCTTCTTTCTATAGTTGTAGGTATATTTTTTATTTTAATTTTATAGTATTATTTATTAATCACTGAACTAAATCTATCAATAGATCAAATTTGGGTTAGAATCTGGATATTCAAATTTGATCTTGATTTTAATTATTGGTATTGGATCCGAATCCGAATACCCAATGGATCTGTACTTGAAGTACCAGATCTGGACCTTAATGGATCTCAAGTATCCGAACCTAATTTTAGGATCTGAAACTAAGAAAGGGAGAGAGAGAGAGGGAGGGATGGGGTCCGACCTCAACAACATCATCGATGAGGGAGATCGAGAGAGAGAGAGGGAGGGAGGGAGGGGGTCCGACCTCATCGACATCACTGAGAGGGAGGGGGTTCATTGTAGAATTTATTGGATAATATTTTTTGGATGTTTATATCTTATTACTTTTATTTATTGCATTGCATAACGATAGACTTGTCAATTGATTAGTGTATATAATCTTCGACATTCATATAATTATATGTAATTGTACAGATGAGAGAATTATGTACAATGATCAATTGATTATCCAATTTGGATGGTTTGAAAATTATAGATAATTCTATAGGTAGTTGCAGTAATCAAACGGTATGCTAAGAATTTCAAATAAAATTTTGGACAGTATTTTTCTTTTGTTCTTCCTACACGGGAGAACTAAGAGAAAATGCTGCCAAAATTTCATTCGATCCCTATTGCATATCATTTGATTACTATATTGAACCGATAGAATTAATGCAATTTTTGAATGGAATAGAACCTATCTTTACCTATTAGTTGGTGATACGATGCATTTATTGCATATTTATTTATAATACATTAGTATATAATTTAAGTTCCATAAATGATTTAATTGCAGTATCATCATTTTTAAAATGGATAAGAAGTGGATGAAGTTTAGTAGGCTCTCGCCAGAATATGAGATAGGACTTCAAAAAATTTTTGATTTTATGATAGAAAAATTTGGAGACCATGGACTGATCCAATGTTCTTGTAAAAGGTGTATGGATGGACCGTGGCTATCTAGTCAAATTATAAATAATCACCTCACTATTTATGACTTTAAAGCCGATTATGAAATTCATTAGAACCAACATGGTGAGGTTAGACCGCATGGATACGATCAACATGATGGAAGAGTGGAACAAATGGTTCGTGATATTTTTTCATTTATTGGCCATAATGACAGTGCATCTACGTCCATGCCTAATCCTGTGGTTGGTGGAATGACAAATAGTGAGGATATAGAGAAGGTCCGTAAGTTGATAGAGCATGCTAATATTCCATTGTATCCTAGATGTAAAAAGATAGTGAAGTTGGAGTTCTTAATCCGATTGTATCATGCAAAATGCTCCAATGGGTTCAGTAATAATGGAGTGAACTATATATTAGAGCTTTTGGAGAACATTCTTCCAAACAATGCACAAATTCTAAAGAATAATTATGAGGCATCAAAGATTATTGAATAGCTGGGCTTTGCTTACACCAAGATATATGCATGTCCTAATGATGGCATGCTCTATTAGGAGGAGGATGTCAACCAAAATGAGTGCATGAGGTGCGGTGTGTCAAGATGGAAATAAAATAAAGACGGACATCGACTCATGTACCTCAAAAATTGATGTAGCACTTTTCTTTGATTCTGAGACTACAAAAATTATTTATGTCGGTAAGGACATCGAAGGACATGAGATGGTATGAAGAAGATCGAACAAAAGATGATGCATTGAGGCATCTAGCTGATGGAGGGCATGGCAAAAGTTTAACGAATTGCATCCTGACTTCACACATGAGATACATAATGTGAGGTTGGGCTTGTTGTGCGACGGTTTCAATCTGTTTAAGCATATGAATATCGCCCATAGTGTATGGCCAATATTTATTCATGTTTACAACTCTCCACCATAGATGTGTATGAAGAAATCCTTTGCTTTCATGATAGTGTTCATCCCTAGACCGATGGAGATAGGTAATGACATTGATATTTATTTGTAGCCTCTTATTGTTGAGCTGAAACAGTTATGGAGCATTCAAGGTGTTCCAACTTTTGATGCTTTGCTAAATGAGTCAATCTCCATGCGCGCAGCGCTTTTATGGACAATAAATGACTTTTCAGCCTATGTCCTAATGTTGGATTGGAGCATCAAAGGTGAGCTAGTATGCCCAGTTTGTGAAAAAAACACCCGATCTAGAAGGTTGACATATCGGAGGAACTTTAGCTAAATGGGGCATCAACATTTTCTCCATCGAAATCATCCATACAGAAGGGATGCATGCTCCTTCGATGGCACTATTGAAGAAGGTGAGGCACCTAGCTGAATGTCTGAAAGTAATGTACTTAGAGAGTTGGATGGTCTTAGTGTTAAAATTAGAAAAGATGATCCGATTGATGGTAAAAAGAAGAAGCGTCGATCAAAGAAAGATGACACACACTTTAATTGGAGGAAAAAGAGCATCTTCTTTGATTTGCCATATTGGAAGATAAATTTATTGCGCCACTGCTTAGATGTAATGCATATTGAAAAAAATATGTGCGAGCTCCTATTGGCAATAATATTAAATATCAAAGATAAGACTAAGGATGACTTGAATTCTCGATTTGACTTGAAAGAATGGGATATTAGAAGATTACTCCATCCAGAGCTGATAGGGGGAGAATAGTGGAGGCTCCCTCATGCATGCTATGTTATGAATGCCTCCGAATGGTCCACATTTCTTCATGTGTTGAAGAACATAAAGATCCCTGATGGATACTCAAGCAACATATCAAAGCATGTAAATAGTAAAGATGTCAAACTTGGGGGATTGAACACTCATGATTATCATGTACTAATACAGGAATTAATCCCAATAGCTATTCACCACGTATTGCCAAAAAATGTCAGAATGACTGTTATTCGTCTTTGCAACTTTTACAGAGATATTTGTGCAAAAAGATTGCTTAAGAAAGATGTGAAAAAAATATAGACAAGGGCAGTGACTATATTATGTGATCTGGAGAAGATATTTTTACCATCATTTTTTACAGTTATGATGCATCTTACCATGCACCTTACGTGGGAAGTTGCACTTGGAGGTCCGATGTTCTGCCGATGGATGTATCCTACTGAGAAAAATATTCAAATTCTAAAATCTTATGTAAAAAATATGAATCGTCTGGAGAGATCCATAGTAGAAGATTATTTGGGTCAAGAGTGTATGGATTTCTGTACCATATACTTAAACAAACCCGAGACACATCGTAATCAGCCAACGAGGAATTAGGATGATCAGTATGAGCCAATTAAGCCTGCATTTGAGTCTATTCCATAATTAGATGGACTTTCTACTTCATACCGCCTCACTAATTTAAGCATTGAGAAAAGGAATAAGACATACCACTACATGCTCTTTAATTATGATGTTATTGAGCCGTACATAAGGTGAGTCACTCAGCCTTATTTATTTCATAATAAGTAGAAAAAAATATCCAATTATAAATAAATTTATTCTTTGTGCATGCAGCAAACACAAAAAGGTCATAAAAGTAAAATATGGTGCTTTAAGTATGCGGAAGAAAGAGAAAATGCACAGCAAAGAATTTTTTGAATGATTCAAAGATCATGTAAGCGATTATATATTCTTGTCTTGTACAACTTATTTGAATATGTTTACTAATTAGGTGTCATGTCCTTAATTAGGAGTGGAGATTATCGCTCAGTAATGTGAGTCTTGAAGTGCGTGCTCTTTCAATGGATCTTAATCATACCATGCATGAGTATAAACAGCTTATCATTAATAGCTACAGATTTAATATTCATAGCAGATCCATAAATATGGCAACACAAAATAGTGGCGTCATGTTGAGCACCACCACTGGGTGTTATGCTAGCTCGAGGGATTCACAGTCTCGTACGGAGGATTTGAACTATTATGGCTTGGTGGAGAAGATAGTCATCCAAGACTATTATTCTAAAGGAAAGATTGCGTTGATGAAGTGTGGTTGGTTTGACAACTTATCACAGTCTGAGATGAAGACTGATGAGTATGGTTTTACTCTCATTAACATGCAACGCCATCTCTGCACTGAAGAACCATATATACTTGCCTCCCAAGCTAGTCAAGTCTTCTACGTTAGTGATCCCTTGGAGCCTCAATGGAGTGTTGTGAAGATGGTGCCTAGGCATATTTTTGATGATACCGAAGTTGATGATGATGTTGGACCATGCATGCAAAGTGCTCCTTTAGGACAAAACTTATTTGGTACTATCGAGGTTCCAGACATATTTGTCAGGAGCGATGGTGATGTCCATATTATAGATGCCACTAGGCGAAGACTTCAACATTTTGGTATAAATTATTAGAGTTTATTTATTGATGTGTTGCTAATATTATTGTTTAATATGTTAAATTTATTGCCTAGAGATTGCAACCCCCACCCCTCGAATGACTATGCGGAGCTCCGCATCTAAAACATGCCAGTAGGCCATGCCGTTGAAGGAAAATCCTAATTTTTCGGACCAGGTTCGTTCAGATCTGATCGGATCAAGCGATATATTTTAAATTTTTTTTTCTTTGATCCTAATCAGATCTGAATGTTTCAGATCTAATTTTTATTATTTTAATAATTAAAATAAATTTAGATTAATTAAATTAAATTTAATTTATCTTGAAGTGGGTAATCCTATTTCCGTTGATGATCCTATAAGTAGCGGAAGGTTCTGGATCTAGCCACATAAGTGCCTGACCTCTATCAGTATCCACTCGAGCTGGATCTGGAGATCCTCCTTTTATCTATCACATCTCCAAAAATTAGATCTAGAGGATCTTCAAAACACCTTTCGAAGGTCAGCAGTTGTCCTTTGCAGCAGTGCAACCTTCTAGCTTTCTATCGCCTTTCTCTCATCTGGATTGCACCAACCAAGAACCCAAAACACTTTTGGGCATGGAGAGGAGAGGGAGAAGATGTTTTAGCATGGAGGAGGAGAGGAGAGGTAGCCTTATGGCATGGGATTTTTCAATACTCTTTGAGTTGGGTGTAGGGTCTTATTTATAGACTATGCATGATCCAACTTCTCTTCTTCCCAATCAATCACAATTCTTTGTGAAATCTGATCTAAATCTGATTGGTGGGAATATAGTCCCTTGGAGTCCTCCTTAGATGGCACCTAAGATCAGTCAAAGTTGGATCATAGGAGGAGTCTAATTGGAATCCAAAAAGGAGATGGAGTCCTTGTCCAATAGGAACTCCTGGGCGCCTCCTGCTTGGGCGCACACCACCCTTGGCATGCGCCCTTCTCATTGCTAGGTTTTGACAAGGGGACAAGCCCCAACCAACTCTCCAATAGGTGCACGACATGTGAATAAAAGTCAAAGTGTCAATAGTCAACATTTGACCAGTCAAAGGTTAACTTTTGACCAAAGTCAAAGGGTAAAAAATGATAGGTGACCAAAAATGGCAGGTATTATCTTACAAAATAAGACAACCTTTTCTGACCTGGACAAGCTCCAATCAGACAAAGTGAAGGCCTCTAATCAAGCACAAACTCCTTTGGCTCAGTCAGGATAACTATTTATGACAGTAAAAGAAGAACGTTAGGTTCAATCGAGTGCTAGCACGATTTTCTTGAACCTAATTGAATCTCATTCAGATCAATTGAACTGGATTTGTTCAATTGATGATCACCAGATTCAAACCCTTATTTGTGTGACCCAGTTAGGTTCAGTTCTGTATGGTAATGGGATATGTCATGATCTCTATCATCGACATCATCGAAACTTCTTTCGATGGATCAGAACTCTTCTGATTCGAATAGCTAGAATGATCGATCATCTAAATCATTCTAATTGCTCCCAAAATCCACCAGTGACACCTAGCAGTATATGGTGGCAACCCATCAGAGCTGAATGCAAACCTCTTGGTGCAGCTAACTGTGTGATTAAGTTCTTCTATCTTGAGCTCCGATCAGATTAGGGTTAAGGTAAACTCGTCAAACCCTAGTTTCTATCATATGATGTAATCATTCGATTCAAGTCCGATGTGAAAAGCTAAATAGAAACTCTTTCTATTATTTCACTCTGCCATGGCCATGGGCTTCTGGACTTGATTCTCATGATCATCATAGGGCTGCTCCTCTACCACCGAGGTAGATAGATTCCATCTTGATGCTATCCAGTTCCTACAATGAACATGCTATAGCCAACATACACCTCAGGATTTCATATGGCTAGGAAGATCGAGTAATGGTGTAGTCAAACTATAACACCCTCAAGGTGAACTACCGATGCACCTCAGGTCAAAGAATCAGACACACTACTACAGCATCGAGTCAGTCATTGACGAGAAGGTAGACTTCCTAATGACTACTCGAGGTGGTCACGCTCAGTGCCCTCATTCTCTAACGAGTACCTGTACTCTCGCTCCGATGTCTCCACACTGTAGACTCAAGACTCATCTACTAAAAAGAAGCGATTGTACACCAACCTTTCGGATCAACACCATCCTCATGATGATCCTATGGTCGGGAGCATTTTATGAGTTAATAATGATTATTCATGTCTTAAATTTTCAACTCTTGAAAATATGAATTATCATTACCATTAACTCAAAGGATGTATCATAGACACTAAATACACATATGTGATAGAAAATAATCTATTTTATTGATTTTAGTCAAAATTATAATTTTACTCCTAGAAGTGTATTACAAGTATCAGCCAATTCTAACTTCTAGGGCACATATATCTAACAATCTCTCACTTATCCTAAAGCCAATTGGCTACAAGTCTAAATCCCATCTTCTCAAGGTGGGCTTCGATCTTCTGTAGGTCCAATGGCTTTGTAAGTGGGTCTACTATATTATCTACTGAGTCGACTCTCTTGACCTCAACATAATCCTTCTCGAGGTAATCGTGGATGAGATGGTATCGCTGCTCATTGTGCTTGAATTTCTAGTGAGACCTCGGCTCCTTAGCAAGGGCTATGGCGCCATTGTTATCGCAGTATAGAGGAATGGCATTTGATGGCATTACTCCGATTTCAGCAGCAAACTTCTTATACTAGAATGCTTTCTTAGCAGCCTCTGATGTAGTGATATATTCTGCTTCTATGGTGGAATCTGCTATCATGGTTTGCTTGAAACTCTTCCAGCTGACAGCACCACCATTGCATACAAATAGACTCCCAGATGTCGACTTTTGATCATCTATATCGGACATGAAATTCGAGTCTATGTATCCCTGGACTTGGAGTTCTCCGTTATCAAAGACCAACATCAGATCCTTAGTTCTTCTTAAGTACTTAAGGATACATTTCACAGAAGTCCAGTGTTCTTCACCTGGATTTAACTAATATCTGCTTGTGACACTCACAGCATGGGCTATATCAGATCGTGTACATAGCATGGCATACATGAGGCTCCCTATTGCATAAGCATAAGGGATCTTGCTCATGCGATCTATTTCCTCAGGTGTGCTAGGGCACATCTTTTTGAAAAGATGAATATCATGTCTGAAGGGTATTAATCCTCTTTTAGAGTTTTCCATACTAAACCTCTTTAGTACATTCTCTATGTACATCTTCTATGAAAATCCTAGCATCCTATTCGGTCTATCCCTATAGACCTTAATTCCTAGAATAAAGGATGCTTCACCTAGGTCTTTCATGGAGAATTTCTTGGACAACCATATTTTGACTATCGTCAATATGAAAATATCATTTCCAATAAGGAGGATGTCATCCACGTACAATACGAGGAAGATAACAATGCTCCCACTGACCTTTATGAAGACATGATTTCTCTTCATTTTTGATGAAACCAAATATTTTGATCACATCATTGAAACGAGCGTTCCAGCTCCGAGATGCTTGCTTAAGTCCATATATGGACCTTTGCAGCTTGCAAACCTTGTGATCAGTATCACTGGATGTGAAACCTAGCGGCTGTTCCATATAGATATCTTCCTCAAGATATCCATTCAAGAACGCTGTTTTTACGTCCATTTTCTATATTTTATAATCGAAATAGGCTGCAACGGCAAGCAATGTGTGGATGGATTTTAGCATAGCCACTGGGAAAAAGGTATCCTGATAGTCAATGCCTTCGTGTTGACTATAACCTTTTGCCACTAGTCTAGCCTTGAATGTCTCCACATTTCCATCTATACCAATCTTTCTCTTGAAGATCCATTTACACCCAATAGGTACTATACCTTCTGGTGGATCTACCAAGGTCCAGACTTGGTTTGAGTGCATCGAGTCAATTTCTGACTGCATTGCCTCTAGCCTATTTCTCGGAGTCGATATCTGATATTGCCTCATTGTAGATTTTGGGATCATCACCATGAGCACCATTACCTACGAGGAACATTTTCTCTACTTTCTTTGAAATAATACCTAAATATCTTTCAGGAGGATATGAGGTGGAGGTGGTGTTCTTATTGGCTCAACCTGATTTGGTTCCAATTGATCCTTGGCTCATTGTACTTGTGAGACTTTCTCATCAAGCTTAATCTACTTTCTAATGCCGCTATCTTGAATAAACTATTTTTCAAGAAAGATGGCATGTCGACTCACAATCACATTGTGGTCTTCTGGAATGTAGAAATAGTATCCTAATGACTCTTTAGGATATCCTATGAATCGAGCTCTGAAGGACCTAAACTCTAACTTGTCCGCTTGTTGTCTTTTGACATGAGCCGGACAACCCCAAATTCTGAGATGACTCAGACTTGGTTTCTTACCGTGCCATATCTCATACGGTGTGGTAGGAATGGTTTTAGAGGAGAACCCTATTCAGTAGATAAGATTGAAGTTAACAATGAATGTCCCCCAAAAAAATCAAGGAGGTCTGTGAAGCTCATCATGGATCGGACCATATCCAATAGAGTCCGATTTCTCCATTCTGAAATCCCGTTGAGTTGAGGTGTTCCTGGTGGAGTCCATTGAGAGACTATGCCATTTTTCTTGAGATAGTCTAGGAATTCTTGACTAAGGTATTCACCTCCTCGATCTGATCGAAGAACCTTAATGGAATTTTTCAGTTTATTTTTCTACTTCATGTCTGAATTCTTTGAACTTTTCAAAAGCTTCAGACTTGTGTCTCATAAGATACACATATCCATACCTAGATAGATCATCGATAAAGGTAATGAAGTAGACAAAATTGCCTCTAGTCGGCACATCAAATGGGCCGCACACATCAGTATGTACTAGGGAAAGGAAGATCTGTGGCCCTTTCCCCATGTCCTACAAAAGGGAGTTTAGTCATTTTGCCTTGAAGACAAGATTCATAAGTTGGATATGACTGGAAAGTCAATGGACTCAATAGCCCATTTTTTTTTAATTTGTTGATCCTATCTTCTGCTATATGACCTAATCTCAGGTGCCATAGATACCTATCGTTTGGACTATCCCTAGGTCATTTGGCATTCACGTTTTGCTCGATAGTTAGAACAGATACATCAATATGTAGCTGATAAAGATCGTTAATAAGGAAACCATTTGCAATTTTATTTTCTTTCATAAAGAATGTTACAATGGTCCTTAAAGAAGGTAATCACATAGCCTTCTAGTGCTAAGCATGAAATAGAAATCAAATTCCTGCTAGCTGCAGGCACATAATAACAGTCTTTCAAAACTAAGTCTAAACCAGATGGTAATCGAAGAGGGTATGTTCCCACGGCTACTACAGCAACTCTTGCTCCATTACCGATGCATAGGATCATGTCTCCATCCCTCAGCCTCCTGCTATCCTCAAGACCCTGCATGGAAGTGCACAGATGAGCACTAGAACCAGAGTCAAGCACCCAACTGGATGCAGAAGAAACCATAAGGTTAGACTCAATAACGAGCATACCTCCAGAAGGACCTTCCTTCTTGTTCTTCAGGGATGGCCAGGTAAGTAGGGCAGTTTCGCTTCCAATGGCCGTCGCTGTTGCAATGGAAAATACTTTCTTTTGACATCAACCTTTCTTCTTTGGCTCTGCCTTCTTCTTCTTTGCTCCTTCCACCTTCTGCTTTTTTGCAGACTTTTTTTTCTTTTCATAAGACTTTCTTTTGGAAGAAGTCCATTCCATAGCAAGAACTGAGCCTTTAGAACCTTTCATAGAAAGCTCAGCGGTGACCAGCATATTCATTAATTCGGTCAAAAAATTTTGAAGTTTATGCATGTGGTAATTCATGATGAATTGCCCATATGCATCAGTCAAGGATTGCAGAATAATATCATTCTGTAGATCCAAGTCTAACTTCACACCGAGCTTCTCAAGCTCTTCCAAGTCCTTGATCATCATCAGACAGTGATCTTGGACTGACTGTCCATCACGCATCTTAGCCTTAAAAAGTCATTTCGTGACTTGATACTTGGCTGCATGACTCTGTTCACCAAACATCTCCTACAGGTGAGCCAACATTTGGCGAGCAGTCTCGATATCTTCATGTTGGCGCTGGAGCTCATCAGACATCGAGCCCAACATGTAATATCTGGCCTTATTATCTTCGTCTATCCATTTTTTCAGAGATGCTCTCTGTTCAGTGGATGGACGGGCTGGTAAGGTGGGAGGGTCCTGGTCCAAACACATGGGTTAACTTCTCGAAACCCAAAACTATTTGTAGTTTCTGAGCCAATCTTTATAATTGGGTCCAGTCAGTCTATGTGTGTCCAGGATACGTGCCAATGGGTTGGATGCAGATATTTTTCTGTAGAGAGTCAAAGATTCTAGTTAGATACTATAATTATGACTTGACCAATTTATTTAGAGATTTTATTTTTAAACAAATTAGCTCCCACTATTTTCTTGGATCCCTACACTCCTCTCTGTAGAGATGCAAAAATCTTCCATGATTAATGATTTCTAGTGGATGGTGCGGTCTCACCAACTGACTCATCACCTCACCTAACAGTTATTGGTGATGGGTTAGCCAATGAGTGAACAACTCTTGTTCAATGATTCTCTAATCATGGTGCACCCAAACTTGGTCTCTAATTCATGAATCTCACCGTATCCAAAATATTGATCCACTCCTTAGTTAAGTCAGACCCACCATTTGCACAGACTGGATTTCCTAATTGAGTCTCTCACCGTATCCAAAATATTGAGCCCAACTCATCCTCCAGCCCATAGCATCCAATGCCTAATAGACATGGTTGCATCTTTTCGGTGCAACTGAGCCACTGTATCCAGCCGAGAACAATCAACCCCGGAAAGGGCCCGCACATCTACAATGGTGGAAGACCTCAGACTTAATCTTTTCTTAGGGAGAATTGATTCAGGTCTCATTAAACTAGACTTGTCATAGTCATAACAATTATGACTAACCTAGTGGCATGGGTTAGCTCAGATTGTTGACCACCTTAGATCAGAACTGTGTCAATAGATATGGTCAGGTAAGTGAGATCGGTGGAAGAGATATGCCATTAACTCGTACAAGAACGCATTCAGATCGAGTAGCTCTCAATTAAAAATCAGTCAGTCGTATGTGCCAAACTTACCTTAGACACCAAATTATTGAGTCAGAACCAATTGGGTTAGCCTACAATCCAGACTCTAACCTATGAGCCTAATTAGGTCTTGCTTGATCGTGACTCGATCTTGACCCAGACTTAATCCTATTAGGCTGGTCAATTTAAGCATTGTTGATCCCATCTAACCAACTCTTGATTCGGTTTGATCAACCGCTTAGACCTAATTGAGCTACCCAAGCCCGAATAAAGTATTATGAATATGTCTTAGATCTAAAATTCTTAATTTTAGATCTAATTAATATTTCATAATCTTAATTTTTAATTAAGTAGGGTTCATAAATAAAATATGTATAATATCCTAGGGTTTCAGGATCTATGGTTTTGGAGAAAGTAAGTTTTGAGTTTCTGATTAAGGACGAACGTGCAGCACCCCTACACGTCATAAGAACACCCCATCGGATGGGAGGAGAGGGCCTTAAAACCCTTCTTCATTTTTATGATCGGACGGTCAAGAGGAACGCCTTAATCAGAAACATGCAATACTACAAAACAGTTTTAGATCTATATCATATATCTCATATACAAATTAGATCTAATCATGGCATATTTTGCATACATCTCATGTATCGAATCATGCATGTTTTTCATAACTAAATTATCTCATAATAATCTAAAAAATTAGATTTAAATTGATCTAATCAAAATAAATTCTAATCTAGACAACTATGTAGAACTATTCTACAACTAGTCTAGACATGCATCAATCATATCTCATATGATGTTTAAAATTAAATAATTTTTATTTACTATTTTTTAGATGTTATTATAAAATAATTATAATATCAAAAAATAATAAATAAATAGATCTAAAATATGATTTAATCAAATTAAATTGAAAACATGCAAGACTATTCTATAGAACTATTCTATTTTAGAACTAGTCATGCATATTTTCTAATCTTAGATCCAAATCATTTAATTTTAATTTTTTCTAATTTTAGATCTGATCACATCTCATGTGACATCTAAAATTACTTATTTTTTAATTAAAATAAATTTAAAATTAGATCTAAATACTTTAGAACCTTGGCTTTGATACTAGTTGAAGGAAAATTCTGATTTTCTCGGACCAGGTTCGTTCAGATCTGATCGGATCAAGAGATATATTTTCAAAAATTTTTTTCTTTGATCTTGATTAGATCTGAGATGTTTCAAATCTAATTCTTATTATTTTAATAATTAAAATAAAATTTAAATAAATTAAATCAAATTTAATTTATCTTGAAGTAGGGTAATCCTATTATCCATTGATGATCCTGTAAGCAGCGGAAGGTTCTGGATCTAGCCACGCAAGTGCCTGGCCTCTACCGGTATCCACTCAGCTTGATCTAGAGATCCTCTTCTTCTCTATCATGTCTCCAAAAATTAGATCTGGATCTGATCTGGAGGATCTTCAAAATACCTTTCGAAGATCAGTAGTTGTCCTTTGCAGCAGCGCAGCCTTCTAGCTTTCTGTCGCCTTTCTCTTATCTGGATTGCACCAACCAAGATCCCAAACTACTTTGGGCATGGAGAGGAGAGGGAGAAGATGGTTTTGGCATGGAGGAGGAGAGGAGAGGCAGCCTTGGGGCATGGGATTTTTCAATTCTCTTTGAGTTGGGTGCAGGGTCTTATTTATAGACTATGCATGATCCAACTCCTCTTCTTCCCAACCAATCACAACCCTTTGTGAAATCAGATCTAAATCTGATTGGTGGAAATAGAGTCCCTTGGATTCCTCCTTAGATGGTGCCTAAGACCAGTCAAAGTTGGTTCTTAGGAGGAGTCTAATTGAAATCCAAAAAGGAGATGGAGTCCCTGTCCAACAGGGACTCCTGGGTGCCTCCTACTTGGGCACACGCCAAGGGTGGCGTGCGCCCTCCTCCTTGCCAGGTTCTGGCAGGGGGACAAGCCCCCACCAGCTCTCCAATAGGTGCATGACACATGGATAAAAGTCAAAGTATCAATGGTCAACATTTGACCAGTCAAAGGTCAACTTTTGACCAAAGTCAAAGGACGAGAAATGGCAGGTGACCAAAAATGGTAGGTAATGTCTTACAAAATAAGACAATCTTTTCTGATCTAGACAAGCTCCAGTAAGACAAAGTGAAGGCCTCTAATTGAGCACAAACTTTTTTGGCTCAGTTAGGACAACTATTTATGATAGTAAAAGAAGAACGTTAGGTTCAATCGAGTGCTAGCACGATTTTCTTGAACCTAATTGAATCTCATTCAGATCAATTGAACTGGATCAGTTCAATTGATGATCACTAGATTCAAACCCTTATTTGTGTGACCCAGTTAGGTTCAGTTCTGTATGGTAATGGGATATGTCATGATCTCTATCATCGACATCATCGAAACTCCTTTCGATGGATCAGAACTCTTCTGATTCAAACAGCTAGAATGATCGATCATCTAAATCATTCTAATTGCTCCCAAAATCCACCAGTGACACCTAGCAGTATATGGTGGCAACCCATAGAGCTGAATGCGAACCTTTTGGTGCAGCTACCTGTGTGATTAAGTTCTTCTATCTTGAGCTCCGATCAATTAGGGTTAAGGTGAACTCCTCAAACCCTAGTTTCTGTTATATGATGTAATCATTCAATTTAGGTCCAATGTGAAAAGCTAAATAGAAACTCTTTCTATTATTTCACTTTGCCATAGCCATGGGCTTCTGGACTTGATTCTCATGATCATCATAGGGCTGCTCCTCTACCATCGAGGTAGATAGATTTCATCTTGATGCTATCCAGTTTCTACAATGAACATGCTATAGCCAACATACACCTCAGATTCCGTATGGCTAGGAGACCGAGTAATGGTGTAGTCAAACTATAACACCCTCAAGGTGAACTACCGATGCACCTCAGGTCAAAGAACCAGACACACTACTGCAGCATTGAGTCAGTCATTAACGAGAAGGTAGACTTCCTAATGACTACTCGAGGTGGTCATGCTCAGTGCCCTCGTTCTCTAATGAGTATCTGTACTCTCGCTCCGATGTCTCCACACCATAGACTCAAGACTCATCTACTAAAAAGAAGCAATTATACACCAACCTTCCAGATCAATCACCATCCTCATGATGATCATATGGTCGGAAGCATTTTATGAGTTAATAATGATTATTCATATCTTAAATTTTTAACTCTTGAAAATATGAATTATCATTATCATTAACTCAAAGGATGTATCACTAAAACTAAATATATACATATGTGATAGAAAATAATCCATTTTATTGATTTTAGTCAAAATTATAATTTTGCCCCTAGAAGTGTATTACAAGTGTCAGCCAATTCTAGCTTCTAAGGCACATATATTTAACAGTCGTACCATACCGTGCCGTGCCATTGGGCCGTGCCATGCCTTAGGCCGTGTCGTGCTGTGCCGTGCCTTGGGCCGTGCCATGTTGATGGGCCGTGCCGTGCCGTGCTGTATCGGTAGGCCATGTCTTTGGCCATGTCATGCTGGTAGATACCATAAATATCATATATAGAATGTTATCATATATGTTAAAGATTAAAATGTGCAACTTGGTAGATGGATCAGAAAAATCAACCAAGACTCAAATGAAACATAAAATCTAGACACGAGTCAAAATCATCCAAAATGAACACCAACCCTCAACTAATTTATTAATAATCAGTAAAACAAAAGCTAGATTCAATGCATAGAAATATTCCATAAGCCTAACCTAAATGCTCTTAAAAGTCTATTCCTTGGCCTTAAAGTTTAAATTTAACCTAATATTGAATGAAAATGTAACCTTATCATGTTGTGTCTGTAGGCCGTGCCGTACTGTGTCGGTAGACCATGCCGTGCCTTAGGCCATACCATATCAGTAGGCTATGTCGTGCCAAGCCGTGTTGGTAGTTTGTGCCTTGGAACATGTCATGCCGGTAGGCCATGCTGTGGATCATGCCGGCCGCTAAGAGAACCCTCGACTGCTAAGAGAACCCCTGTCTTATTGCTTTTGTTTATTGCATTGCATAAAGATAGACCCATCAATTGATTAGTGTACATAATCTTTGGCATCCGTATATTTATATGTAATTGTATGGATGGTACCTAGACAATATCTTTGATTATTGTTCAACATGTTATATTTATTAATGTTTATTAATGTTGCAGGTCATGATGGCACCAAAATGCCATCTAGCTTTCACCCTTATCTCTCGATGGGTTACACGGAGTTCAGCATATGAGGAGTAATTAGAGCATACTCCATCCACCTCCGCATCGACTGCTCAGGAATCTCCACCGTCGGCATCTACTCTATCGACGACATCTACTCCACTAGCATCTGAGCCTCCACCATCATCCACATCTCCGACATATGCTACTCCATCAGCATCTGAGTGTACATTTTTATTATATTATTTATTTATTTTTTTATATAGTATTTATACACTTATATATTTGTATAACGTATTTTCATTGTAGGTGTATCATCCAGTAGGATATTTTGCGATCCCACATGTATGGCGCATGTGTGAAACCACCAGCATCAGATGATGGTATAGTATGATCTAGAGGGAAGGCCAGTAGGGGAGACCGTGTGGGAGATGCATTCCTTTTTTGGAGTGCTTGTGAGGTTGTCAAACATTATTCCCATAGAGCCTAGAGACTGATGATTGATGAATGATACTATCAGGGACCGAGTGTGGATGGAGATACGGGTAAGTGCATCTTAATTATATTTATGCATTTTACATGTTTATACTATGTTTGATTAGAATAATTTTGCAACTGACTTTTGATAATTTTATACAGAGGAGGTACGACTTCCCTGATCATGAGAGGGCTTGAGATACCCGTCTGAAGAAGATCAAAAAGTTGTACCGGGGCAACAAGATCAAGCTCCATAGAGGATGGCTCGAGCATCGACGAGACACTCCGAGGAGCTTGTTCCTTGGATACAGGACTGTCCCTTCGAGTCAGTAGGAGAGGATGGTTACATATTGGAGGAGCTAGGAGTTTGAAGTAAAATTACTAAATTTTAAATTTTTTAATACATTTAAAATTATATTTAAATATTTTTAAAATATTTATTATTTATTTGAATACTTGTTAGGCTATCTTCTATCAAAATCGGAAGAACCCGACAGCCTAGGAGTATATGCACACTCTCGACTGTGTCTATGGCCAGTCATGTGCATAGAGAGATAATGAATTCTAAATCTTAGTAAATAAATTAAATTGATATTTTTTCATATTTCTGATAAATTGATTCATTGTTATAACTGATGAGAGATAGAGTGATGCCCAGCCGTAGCGAGATCTTTTGATCCAACCGTATGGACAAGAAGGGCAAACCGATGAACGCTGCGACCGAAAGAATTTTTGTAAGTATTAAATATATTAGTATATATGATTAGTATTATAGCATCTATTATAAAATTTTATTTGCACTTACAATTACAGAATCAGTTAGGTGCACTCACGAGCGAGGGCCCGAATACCTCTGGCCCCCATGACCATCTGTCTCTAGTCTTGGAGCTGGAGCACTCTAGGAGGATCTGATGCAGGCCCAGACATACACCAACCAGCTATTGGTCTGAGGCGAGCATCTCTTCATAG
The DNA here is from genome assembly GCA_006176705.1 of Cocos nucifera. NCBI lineage: Eukaryota > Viridiplantae > Streptophyta > Magnoliopsida > Arecales > Arecaceae > Cocos > Cocos nucifera. The sequence continues at coordinate 133,686 of QRFJ01002562.1, read as the reverse complement.
GCTTCCGATATCCTCAGTCAGAAGGAGCTTGAGGTAGTGTTGGCATGGGCAGATCATGCTGCAATGTAGGCAGATCGGGCTGAGGAGCGCGCATCTCATCTGAAGGGCATTGTGAGAGACATAGTGTCGATGCTCAGTGCACATTTTGGAGGTGCCTTCATGGGCTTTGAAGATATGTTGGCATGCATTCCAGCTCCAACTCCTCCAGCTTTGACTTCGGCTCCAGCTCCAGCTTTGCCTCTAGCTCTTGTTCCATCTCCTGGGGATGACGATGTTGTAGATTTAGGAGACTTTTGATGTATTTTTTTTTAAAAATATTATAAAAAATTTTATTTGATAATAAAATTTTAGCATTTTAAAAATATTTTTATATTTATAATATTTTTTTATGTTATATATCTCCGCATTTGTCTGATAAAATATATAAAAAATTAAAAATTTTATATTTTTTTAATTATTCAGAAGCTACGATAGCAATTTTATAACCGCTGCCATAGGCAATGTGTCAATCGTTGTATTAGACCTATGGCAGTGGTTATATAACTGCTTCCATAGACAAGACTATGGCAGCAATTCCATAACCACTATCATAGACTGTTTATAACAACGATTTTATCACCGCTGCCATAGACAAGCCTATGGCAGTAGTTTAAAAATCGCTACAATAGGATCTATATAGCAGCGATTTCAATAACCGCTACAACAACCACTGCCATGGACCTATGACGAAGGCTGCAGTGATAGCCATTAACTAACCGCTGCCATAGCCTATAGCAGTAACTTTTTGGACTACGACAGCAGTTACAAACTACTGCCATAGTCCGATTCTATAGTAGTGACTGCTGAATACATTTTCGACTACTTTCTCATCTTTCTAACACCGAAGGACGTATAGTTGCTTCTTCAGCCTTCGATCATTACCCCTTGGAAAACTTCTCTTCAATAGCCCCATACTACTCATCTTCCTGGAGAATCTTGATGCTCTCTACTGAGATACCTTCCTCGACTGCTGCATTGCCAAGCCTCTCTCAGCCCTGCATCTTCAGGAAAATGCTACTGCAGCACTCCAGCGCTCCCTGCCTATCACATAACCATCATACACCCCAGTCTTTCCATCAAGATCGATCAGCAAATCATGCACTCAATCCTTCCACCCTGAAAAAATTTCTTTCCATTAATCCTCTCAACCTTCACCTTCAACTTGCTGCTTTCGGTTGACCAAACCACAGCAACAACAAAGATAGAGCTGAGACATACCGTGAAATCCTTGTGCAAATTTTTAATTTTACCTTGCATGATTTCTCCTTTGCTTTCACGCACCATTAGACTCTAAAACTTGGCTTTTTTCATGCACCATTAGGCTCTGAAACTTGGCTCTGATACAATGTTGCCATTCACAATATTCAAGGCATCACCTAGCTCTGATACCAAATTGTAGACCCATGATATCGATCGAACATCAATCATCCTTGACATCACAAGCACTGATACCATGTTGCGGAAGCTCCTAATCTTTAGCATGGATCTGAAGAAACCTGTACCATTCTCTATGGGTAGCAAACCACCAATCCTCCACCTGGATCTATGATGGGGCACCTTCCTCCTTGAGCTTGAGGGAGATGCCCCCTTCTCTAAGGCTTCTTCAAGAACCCTGGGGCAGCAACTCTAGAGAGAAGAGAAGAAAAGAGAATTGAGAGAGAAAAGATCTATATTGATTCCACTCTTGAAAACCCTAAACAACCTATGTATTTATACATAGCCATTAGGCCCGATCAAAAACTCTCTTGGCTAACCCAATACATGAAAGCACTCATCGAGCCCATGTACATCCATGTCTTCCATGCTCTCATCCTCTAGATCTAGACCTGACCCATATATGAATTAGCCATCTTAAGATTTCTCAAACCAAGCCTTAAGACCCTAGGACGAACCCAGAGCCTAGCCCAAAATAGACCTTCACGTAACTCTGCCTGCTCACTGAGCCAGCTCAGTCTCAGCACTGAAATGGCTAAGTTTCACTGGATCGGCTTAGTCCAAAACTAAGTCGGCCCAATCCTGTGCCGTGCCTGCAGTCCTGAAACTCGATCTTTCTATTTTACCTATGCTCTAAGACTTAGTCGATCCAGTTTTGAACTGAGCCGATTAACCTATAGAAAATCTTTTTTCTGTAGTCTTGATTCTTCGGCTTTGATTTCTTGCTTCATCTTATATCCCAAATCTCCAAAGTACCAATCAAGCCTCCGAAATCTTCGGAGCCATCATCGTGACTCCTCCCATGGCCTCCCAAGATTTGGGAGCACCATAAATCCTCATAATAACATCATTCAAAATGACATTGCAAAAGTTTTTCTCTATTGATATTTCATAACTATTTTTGGCCAAAAGGTCCACAGAAATAATATTTAATACTTAGAAAAAAGTGATATTTACTAAGAACAACTATATGAGAATTGAATACAAGCTTAATGACTCCTAAAGCTAAAACTGGAACTAGGATTAAGTGATAAGTTATTTTTTCTTCTTTTCTTTCTCGTATGGTATCAACATCTACTTCCCATCATTGTTGTGATATTGGGCAAATGATCTATGTTCCGTAATTGATGGATCTACTCTAACATAATTTAAGATCCAAACTGACTTCATATGAAGATCCATAATTCAGATATCTGAATATAATCGATAATGAGTCTAGGGGAAGCTAAAACTAATTCTTTAAACATATCAAGTGGGCAGCTTGGGCTAGCTTTTATATAAAAGTCACAAATTGGGAACTAGAATAAAATTGGTTTAGGATAATTTTACATAGATTCTAAAGGAAATTTTGCCTTTAGTCCACAAGTTCAGCCAACTTTATATGAAAGCCATAACTTAGGATCCTGGATATAGTTAGACGTAAATTTTGAAGGGTTGTGCTATGGAACTTATTTATTATTTTTTAATAAAAATATGGAAGAGCAATTTTCTCTTTGAGAGGTTAGGATCTGGTTGCCTTTTTTTATTAAAACTCTTTCTCCTAGTGTAAGTAGTGGTTGGCAGCAGTAGCAAAGTGAGGGGAGGAGGGAGAGAAGGTGGTGGAGGAGGTTGGCAGTGAGGAGGAGGGCACTATAGAGATTGAGACAAACCTACCTTGTTGAGCTTGAGAGAGGGAGAGAAAAAGATAATGGCGTAAGGAAAGCAGAGGTGGGAGCTTTAGATCGATGGGCCGGGGGCAATGGAGCTAGTGCCACTATAGATGAGGCAGCAATATAGGGGAAGGAAGGTGAGAGCCGCTACCACAACTACCACGGTGACCATATGACAAGAAAAAAATTATTAACGATGGCTAATTACTATCACTAATGCTATTAGCAGTGAAATGCCATCGCTAAAAACTCATCGAAAACAATCTCGTCGCTAATTATCATTATTAGCGATAGCAATGCCACCATCGCTAATAATGATAATTAGCAACGGTATTAGCGATAAAAAGCCATCGCTAACAATTTTATTTTTTTTAATTAAAATATTAAAAAACTATTAGCAATGGTGGTTATCATCACTACTACCATCGTTAATAGTTTTTTTATTTTTTTAATTAAAATTTTAAAAAATTATTAGTGATAGCATTTGCCATCGCTAATATTTTTTTTATTTTTTTTAAAAAAATTATAATTAAATATTTTAAAATCAATTTTAATCATAATAATAAAAAATAATATTTTTTAAAATCTATTATAAATAAAATAATAATTATTTAACACAATCATAGATATAAACTTAATTATATTATTTTAAAATATAAATTATATAAGTTTGTAAACTTATACTGCTTAAGTATCAAAATTACATATATATCAAAAAAAAATCATGTAATTAATATCCTTCTCGTTACCCTCCTCATCCTTCTCCTACTCTTATACGTCCTCTCCAGCAACTGATGGATGAGAATCAAATGTCCCAGCATTTTGTAATGAAGAAAAATAAAATATTATTAATAAGTTTTGATATGAAATTGTATATATTGATACGAAGATATATATTTTGATATACTATTTTGATTTTCAAATAGATTATTTTTACTTATTTTATTTGATGACATAGAGCTACAAACACTCTCGACTAATCATTTGGATAGTTAGATTGAATTTTTATCCTTCAGATCTTCTTTCTAGACTCGAGCCTAAATATGTAAAGCTTCTAAATATAAAAATTTAAAATAAATAAAAAAATTATTAATAGACTTACCTGCTATGATGGCTATGACAATAAGTCCATCTAATCACACAAATGTAGATTTTGAAGAATCTCAATGACCATATCGTGGATGGCATCTTGAAATCTCTAAGGTTGCTGGCTCCAAAGCCTCTACGCGACCTCCTCCACATATGCGTCAGTCCATGCACATCTAGATCATCGAGCTCTGAGAGAAGAATATTGATGAAGAGTATCGAGTTGCTAGAAGATCGAAGCTATGATTGAATCCTATGACCTAGCTCCTACTTGTCCCTCTGGTGGCCCTAAGCCATCCCTCGAGGTCAAGGAGGGACTGAGAGGATGGGTCCTCACCATGCTGTGATATAAGATACTCCATATATATAATCCATCTATACAATTTAAAAATTTATTAGTCCATACATATTAGTATATTAAAAAAATTAATAAATAATATTTTAAGTTGTTACCATAATCTATCGAGATCAAAGATCTAAGTAATCACTAGTCCTTCTAAACTTGTATGTGGCCTTCTATATCTATAGTTGTCCTGTGAACGACCTAGCTACCATGTCTACAATAAATAAATAATTAAATTAAATTAATTAATATGTATAATTAATTTAATATAAAATTAATTTAAGTATAAAATTTTGATTCATCTATCGACCACAATATGTGTGCAAACAGAGCTACTAGTATGCATGATCGGATGTTGCTGGATAGACCGATTCTGCTATATCCTTTGCCACCAACTAGAGTACTCCTCAGTACTCTACGAAACGTAAAGGGCCTCCCATATGTCCACCCGCATCCAGTGATCTGTGTAAGACTTTTAGTCTGATGTTGACTTGAAACTAGAGTGTTGTCCGGAGGATTGTTTAAGACTGTATAGCCCATCTTAAAGCCTATATGTGGCCACCTCCTCGAAGATCTGGCAGTCAGCCTCCTCATTCTGAGGAGTCTTGAATCGATAGTACTCTAGCAAGTAGAAACAAGCACGTATTAATAAATAGAATACCAACCTACCATAAATTTAAAAATTAAACCCCTTTAACTTATCAGAAATATCTTCCAAGCTGCATCACGAGCTCTCGATGGCCAACTAGAGAACTCGTTCATCGATCCTGGCATCAGTCATCGGATGATCTCGATAACCACACGAGGCACCCCTGGCTCTGTAAATATGCTGCAAAATTGATTTTGAACAATAAATATTAGTCTTTAAAATGGCTAAATTTTAAACATATTCAATGAAGATATAGTACGTACAAGCAGCTCTGAATATGGATGAGCTCTCTATTCTCTGATTGAGTCAAAGGTGCCGTGAGTTGGGCGGATCCTCTACCATGCCACTGACTCTGAGAGCTGGGTGCTACTCCGTATGACTATGAAGTCACTGGTGACCTTACGACATCCAAACCTGAGAATATCAAGACATCATGAAGAATGTTATATGAGATAATAAAGGATAAAATAATATAAAAGAGAATATCTAAAGTATTAAAATTTACCAGTAATATGTATACCGTAGAATCATGTGAACTAACGCCATAAAAGCACTCTCCTCAACTGTGATGGCTTCAGCCTCGGATAGACATAATCTATAATCTCTAAAAATAAAAATAAATAGATTTACATATTAGTTATATAATTATAGATGGTAATGCAAGATTTAAAATGATGCAGGATAAGTATTTTGATATTTGGTACCCTTCAGATGTTTGGTACCCATCAAATGAGTGGCAATGCAAGGCAAGTATTTAAATGAGTTAGAGGTCTATAAATTCATCGCAAGCGAGGAGCACTACTCATCAGCCTCTTCAGATGTTTGGTATCCTTCTGATTCTTTATCTGATTCTTTCTCTTCTTCCACTTCTTCATCTTCTTTCTTTACTTCTTCTTTGTGGATAGAATTGTCCTTTAAAACAAACTCAAAATTACCTACCTCCTCATGTTGGCCATCAGATAGGAGAAAATCTAGAGAATCCAACTCTACATATATGAAAGACTGATAAACTCCAGATGTTTTATTCTTTTGAAAGCATTCTGGTAAATGGAGCTCTTCTTCTTCAAGCATATAATGAACATCCCGAGACTTAATTTTGCACAGCCCACCATTCTTTCCTTCCTCTCTCTCTTGATAGGAAAGGAATATAATACACTTGAACAGCTTTTTGGGCTCGCACAAAGGGATCATTGACATATGCTTTTGATCCATGTTTGATTTCAATAAGTCCATGCCGTGGATCAACCTTCATACAATTATCAGTATCAAACCATCAGCACCTAAACAAAATGACATTATTACCTCCAAGGTAGGTCAACTTGATCACTTTTTTGAGGATTCTAGTAGTCACTCTCCACCTCTGGCCACCAACTATCCTTTATACACAAACTACTATTCATTGTACTCTTATGATATCCATATTATTGCATGTAAAATTTGAAACTATTTACATTACATCCATTATAACATGTTACGTACTTTGTTGATTTATAACCTAATGGTCTTAGCTTCTTAAGCATGAATTCATTCCCTTGTATGACTTGCATATTATAGATTGAATAAATTTAAAAAAATTAAAATAAATAAAATGTTAATGATTGCTTACCTGTTGATGGAACTAATTTGCAAAGTTCTATAAGTACTAAGTAAAAATTTCTTCCATGCATACCATCGAGTTGTCTCATCTCCACATCTCATCATATTGCCTATATATGCATAAGTTAAGTACAAGATAATAAGCAATTAAAGAGTTGAGATTGTGATGGATACTTACTCAACATATGGGTTGACCTCCATGCAATTTAGCAAAATATAAATCTCTGCTTATTGAATTTCAGTATCAATCAATATTCGACAAACCTCGTGCCTGAATTTACGAGTGGGATAGGTAAATATTGAGATCTTTACCTCTAATCTCTTACCACCATCATCATTTCGACCTACTTGAGTCAGCTTTGTCTGCACACTGGGGTTAAAGTAGTGTTAGTTGAAATTAAAAATTGCTTCAATTATATAAGCCTCTATAATAGAACCTTTAACTCCGACCTTATTTTTCACCTTTTTCTTGAGATTGTGTATGCATCTTTCAAATGGATATATTCACCTATACTGCATTGGTCTTCCGATCCTAGCTTTATACATCAAATGAATCACGAGGTGCTCCATGGAGTCAAATAAACTAGGAGTAAACCGCTAGCCTCAAGACTAAAGATGTGGTTGGTGGATAGTTTGGTAGCATAAATATCTCTAAAGAAAAGACTAAGCTCAGTCAAAGAACTCTATATAGGATTAGAAAGGAGATCATGCCAAGCCAATGAGAGTAATCGTTGCATGAAGACATGGCGGTCATGGCTCTTGAGCCCATACAACTTACAATTTTTGATATTGATGCATTGAGCTAAATTACTTGCATAACCATCTAAAAATTTAAGATTTTTGCACCATTCATATACATCCCTTAACTATTCCCTCATTAAAGCATAAGTTGCTTTCAGCTTTAAAAATTTTTTTGGAGACACCTCAATCAACTCTAAAAGAGGATGCTTGCATATGTTCTTCATATCTACTCGGGCCTTAGAGTTGTCCTTGATCTTGCCCTTGACATCCATAATAGTGTAGAAAATATTATCAAAGATATTCTTTTTAATGTGCAAGACATCAAGATTATGATAGATCAAATTGATGGATCGACCAGCATGGTAATTCCCAGAAGATGTTATGCTTCACTTAGTTATGAGTTCTACTAAACTCTCGAGATTTCTGCTTGTCAAATAGCATGCCAAACTGAACTTTATACACTTGAGATACACTTTGAAACACTTCCATACCACTAAGTCACGGGAATGCCTTATCCTTCTTTATTTTACTCCTAAAACTATCCCACTGCTTTCCAAAAGAATGATATTCGGAAAAAAATTGACAATGATAATCAAACCAATAGAAATTACGACCATGCTCAAGTTGAAATACTTTGGTATTCTTCATGTAATAGAGACATGCTAGCTTTTCGTGAGTGCTCCATCCTGACAGCATCCCATAAGTAGGAAAATTGCTAATGGTCCACATCAATAAAATCTTCATTACAAAATTCTACTTCTTCAATATATCAAATGTATGTATGCCATTGGACCACAAAAATTTCAGCTCATCAACAAGAGGCCTTAGATATACATCAATGCTTTTATCAGGGTATCATGGTCCAGAAATGACTAATGTAAGAAAGATATTATGTTCTTTCATGTATATTCCAGACAATAGATTGTATGGAGTAATAAAGATCAACCAACATGAATAAGAGGCTGCTGCATGATTGAACAGTGCAAATCCATCCATAGATAGATTCAGTTAGACATTGCATGACTCCTGGGCAAATAAAGGATAGCAAGCATCAAATTTCTTCTATGCCTCACTATCCGAATGACTCATCATATCGGTGTGCTTGGAAATCCCTTCTTTGTGCTATCTCTTCCGCCAGGTAATACTCTTGCACAAGTAAAGCCTCTGAGGCCTAGGAGTGAGAAGTTATCAATGAACCTTATATCGTATTTCCTTCTGATTTCTATCCTTTTGTCTTGGCTTAAATCAGATTTCACCACATACGTCACATAAGCTCTTCAACTGGTCCTCCTTGTAGAAAAGTTTGCAATCATTATGACATGTATCTATCTTTCGTATCATATGCCTAACACTTTCATCATTTTTTTTGAAGCATAGAAGCTCCCAATAAGCTTATCACCCTTTGATAGCATCTTCTTTATTATTGCTACCATCCTATCATAATAATTAACAATCTTATTAAACTCGTCCTTCAATTTCAACAACTCTAACATAACTGATAATACAATATATATTTCACATCTCGACTATAATGGTTCATCAGCATCTTTCAGCATACGATAAAAATTACCGCTTTCAACTTCTAGATCTTCTTCCATATATCAGTCAAATTTAAGACCAGTCACATTATAACCATATCTACCATTCTATCTGTGTCCCTATCTTGCTGGCTTCTAACCCTTACAATTATTTTCCACATCTTTCCATATAGGTATCAATGCTTGTAGTTTAGCATAAATTTACTTTGATATAAATGGATAATTATTGTATTTCTATCAAGTATTTCTCTATTGACACATCTCTTACAAGGACAATGAGCCATCCTTGAACTAAGAGTGCAGCATTCTCAAAAACATAATCATAGAAGTACTTGACATCCTCTTTATATTCAACAAAAATCATCTCATCGACTATTCGACGGTTCATCCAACTACGGTTCATGGCACACTATCTAAGGATTCTATATATACAAATACAAGACAAAACCCTTACCAAATATTTTATCATTTAAAATGGCTTACATAATAAATATATTTATCAATTAATAGGTATAAAAGGTTCTATTCCATTCAAGAATTACATTAATTCTATAGGTTAATTATAATAATCAAACAATATAAAATAGAGATCAAAAAAATTTTGATAATATTTCTTCTTAGTTCTTCCCACACAACTGAACATGTGTGAGTAGAACTAAAAAAAATACTGTCTAAAATTTTTCTCGAACCCTTAACATACCATTTGATTAATATAATTATCTATAGAACTAATTATAATTTTTAAACTATCCAGACTAGACAGTCAATTGATCAATGTATATAATTTTTCCATCCATATAAAAATATATAATATACGGATGCCATAGAATATATACATTAATCAAAAGATAGATCTACATTATATACAATACAATATTTTTAAAATTTTTAATTACATATTATTAATATAAAATTAATTTAATTAAATATTATTAATTTAATTTAAATATTAAATTTAATTTAATTAAATCATATAAATATTAATTTAAGAATATTTAAAAATTTTAAAATAATGGCATTTAGCGATTGCTATGCAGCGGTTACCACCATCATTGCTAATACTCACCAAACCCATGAAGATGGCTAGGGGCTTGGGGAGGTGAGCTAAGGGGGAAGGAAACTAGCAGGCATTCTAAGCATGATTTTAAAAAATTTTAAAGCATAAGACTTAAGATTAAATATTTTAACCTAATAAACATGCTTAGGATCAAATCTAAAATACATATCTTAGAATCTATAACATGAAATATAGCAAGCATAAAAATTTAAAAAATAAAAATATGTGCATCGATCACATCGATGTTAGAACCTAGATCTAACTTTTAGATCTATCTGCTAAGGTTCAAAACCTCATACCTGAGCTCGAGTAGATGATCTCCATTGTTGAAACTTTTAGATGTGAAGCTCTGAAGGTTGCTTGCAGTCGCACAGAGTATCCATCCTTTACAGATCATCTACTTGAAGTTCTATACTGATCCAATCTTTCGGGACTGCTAGATTACGTGAAGACCAAAGAAGATGGCTAATCTGATTTTTTCTCATTCTTTGAACCTCTTAGACTCTCCAAAGTTAAAGAAGGATCTCTGGAGGATGTAGGAAAGAAGAAGAAGAATGAAGTAAATAATTTTCTCTCTATTTTTTTTTTCCTCTCAAAACTCTAGAACCCTAGGGTTTGATCTCTTACCCTAAGAGGAGGAAGAACTCCTCTAAAGCTCTCATTCCTAAGAAGGCTTTCCACCCCAATCCTCATGCCCTAAAAGAAGTATTCAGCCCCCCTCTCCCCCTTCTAAATTTCACGTAAAACAAATTGGAGTTGGCGCATAAAAGGGAGCAATTTTATACATGTAAAACACTAGTCTAGATTAGATAGGATAGGTCTAGGTTTTGGTTCAGAATTAAACTTCTTTAAATCCAAACTTTATCCAACCAACTGCCAACCCTATCCATCTAGAAATAGTGGCCGAACAAAGGCTTGGGCATAGGGAAAAAATATGGAAGAACCTTTTATTTTGTCACACCAAACAAAGTGTCCTTTCGTAGATTATCAACCAAAGTGGATAAGGTGATTGGTTAGAGTTTAATCTCAAAACTATTTTGAATCAAACTTAAACCAAACTAAACCTTATCCATATAGGGTGACAACATGGGGATTTATTTTTTGAATATCCCATGCACAAAGTCCCTTAGTGCATGGAGAAGAGGGCATAGAGAAATAAGGTGGCGCAGGGAGCAGTCCAACATTGTTTGGAATCTAGGTTTTGTCATTTGGATCTAACTAAGTCTAATTTAATTAAAATCAAATAAATGAGATTAAATCCAATCTAATTAAATTTGAAATTAATTTTTTTTAAATTATAATCAAATCAGGATTTGATCAAGTCAAAGTCCTGATCAAATCAAAAAATTATCTTCCTTAGCAATTAGGTCATCTTGTAACCTAATCGGATCAAACCAAATTGAATTCAATTCAGTTAGATTTGATCCAAACTTTATTACTCAATCAAATTGTGCTAATTAGCAATTTTATTATAAACTAATCCTCCAATAATAGAGATCCAATCAAGTGGGACTCCTGGTCATAGAGATTCAGTCCAGTGGAACTCCTGATCATAGAGTTTCAATCCAATGAAACTCTTGATTAGCCATATGATCAGATAGGTACTTTTTTTGATTGTGATCCCATAGGTTCAAACCTAAGCCAGTAACATAAGAATAAATTTTTGTACAAATCAAAGTGACTATTTAGCAATGGTACTCAACGTCTGGATAGGTCGAATGTATGCGAAGCAATATTTCATAATCTACTAGAATATGGTTACCTTATAATTCACCCTTTTGACCTCCATGCTTAGGATGACTCCAAGTTAAACTATCAACCCTTATCATTTCATCCATAATATATCTCAGCCTAATCAGTCCTGTGACTCCTCACAAGGGCTACCCTAGTCAAGGCTTTGCTAAATTGAAATACAGTATAATATATCTCCTAAAATCAGGAGTGGTCAATCCCATCTTGACTCATACACCGACTTCTCAAGTACTTGACAGTGTTCAAAAATATTTCATCACTGAATTAGAAATTCAAATAGTCTAACACCAAAGCACAGTGAGTTGCTTGAAAGTCATCATAGTGATCTTAGGTTGGAGGAGCAGTTATTCCCATATTTCTTCGAAGTAAGTCTTAATAGTAGAATGCTCCAAAGTTGATCATATTTAGTATAAATGTACTCCTATATCTCACCTGTATGCCATACCAGTATCTCCATACTCATTGATTAAGAGGATAATCAATCTATATGGCACACAATGATCTATACTTGATATTGCTATCATTCTAGTAATAGCATATTATTTGATTGCGAACTAGTTTAAGAACTAAATGATAAATCTTTCTTTATCAATTTAAAATAGTTCTAAGTACTTCATCATAATATAGAAGTTTGTTAAAAGATGTACACTATTTATGATGAAAAAGCTAAATAATATTTTATTAATTTAATAATTTATATACATATATAAAATAAGATCAATCATCAATAGACTGATGATGATCAATCATCGAATGCCATGATGTACTCCACCTTGCAAACTGAGTCGACTATAGTATGTTGCTTGAAATCTTTTCAGCAGATAGCTTCACTATTAAGGATAAAAATATCTCTTGACATACTTTTACTATCATCAAGATCAGATTGAAAATTAGAATCTATAAATTCCATAAGTTTTAAATCTGACATACTATAAATAGGCCACTGATCCTTAGTATTTTTTAATTACTTAAGGATGATTTTTATGACCTTCCAGTGGTTCACTTCTGAATCAGATTGGTATCTACTTACTATCCTGAGTAAGTATACCATATCTAATCTCGTACATATCTTGGTATACATAATAGAATCCACTACCGAGATATATGGTATTCTACTCATACACACTTTCTTTTGAGATGTTGTCAGATAATTTTTCTTTAAAAGAAAAATTCTATAGCCTATTAAAAGATAGCCTTTCTTGAATTTTTTTATGCTAAACTGCTTCAGCATAGTATCTATGTACATGGACTGAAACAAGCCAAGCAATCTCTTAGATCTATCTCTATAGATTTTTATTCCTAGGATATAGGATGCTTCTCCTAAATCCTTTATGGAGAACTGAGACTGAGATGATAACAAAATCTTTATTTTCTGTAATGCAGGAACGTCATTCTCGATTAAGAGAATGTCATCCACATACAATATAGGGATTACACCAATGTCATCCATATATAATACAATAAATATAACCATAAAATTGTTAGTCCATTTATAAATGTAGGGTTCCTCTCCATTCTTAATTAAGCCATATGTTCTGATTGTTTTATTAAAATACATGTTTCAACTCTGAGATGCTTGTTTCAATCTATAAATGGATCTCTGAAACTTACATATCTTAGACTTATCTATGGATGTGAATTCTTCAAGTTGTATCTATAAAAATTGGTGTGGTGCTTCAAAGCCTTGGGAGGCCATGAAATAAGTCAAGATGATGACTCCAAAGAGTCTAGGATAGGTGTGATTCTAGGGCTAGAATAGGAGTTGTCCTAAAGTGTATTGAAAATGTGTCCCAATATCAATCATTAGTCTGTTGACAATTGAGCCATATATTTATAATTATATATGAATTATAAATTAATAAAAGTTATTTTGGCATTTTTCATCACAAATTCTGTTGTCTTCTAATGAACTCCTATGTTGTGATGAAGTCCTTAGGGCTATCTAGATTCGATAAAGGAGGATTTATTATTTAGTTCTTAAATAGTTCATAACTAAATGATACATTGTTACTTAGGATGATAATGTTTATTAAGTATAGATCATTGTGTGTCATATAGATTGGTTGTCCTCATAACCAAGGAGTGTTGAGACACTGATATGGCATACAAGTGAGATGTATGGGTACATCTACATTGAACGTGACCAACTCCAAGGCTTTTCTCCTGATAAGATTATCTTCAATGGAATATGGGTATAAATATTCCTCCAATCTGAGAACACCATGGTGACTTCCAAGCAACTCACTGTATTTTGATGTCAGACTATCTGAATTTTTAATTCAGTGATGGAAGATTTTTGGACACAATCAAGTATTTGTGGAGTCGGTATGTGTATCAAGATGGAATTGACCACTCCTGATTTTAGGAGCTGTGTTCAATTGTATTTCAATTTAACCAAACCTTAGTCGAGATAGTCTTAGTGAGGAGTCACGGGACTAATTGCTTTGAGACACGATATGGATGTATTTTCTAGGGTTGACAGTCTAACCCTGAGTCATCTATTACATAGAGATCATAGGGATGAATTATATGATAACCATATTCACATAGGTTCTGAATGTTGTGATTATAATTATTCGATCTATCCGAACATCGGGTACCATTGCTAGATGGTCACTTTGATTAGTATAAAAATTAGTTTCTGTGCTACTGACTTAAGTTCGGATCTACGGGGTCACACACATTAGGAGTTCCTATCTGATCTGATAGCTGATCAAGAGTCTAATTGGTCTGAAACTCTATGGTCAAGAGTCCCACTGGACTGAGACTCTATGACCAAGAGTCCTACTGGACTGAGACTCTAAGTCCAACTTATTTGGGACTCTTTGATCAAGAATTCCATTGATCTAAGACTCTATAGTCCAAAGTTCCACTGGACTAAGACTCTATGACCAAGAGTCCTATTGAATTGGGACTCTGAATCCTACTTATCTGAAACTCTCTGATCATAAGTCCTGATAATCTAGGATACTATGGTTAAGAGTCCCATTAGATTGGGACTCTATGACCAAGAGTCCTACTGGACTGAACTCTGAGTCCTACTCATCTGAGTTCGATTTGTTTGGAATACTAGGTTCAAGAATCCCATAGATTTAGGACTCTTCAAGAGTTTCATATTCATAGAAATCTATTGCCTAGTAACCCATTCGATTTGGACTCAGATATTTTTTAAAGAATTAATTAGTAATTTGATTGTTGATTAGCTTGTTGATTAAGTGTTGAGAATTTGATCAAGTCTGATTGAATTTGATTCGATTGGATTTGACCCGATCAGGTCATGACATGACCTAATCGCTATGAAAGTTTTGATCCTGATTTGATCAGAACGTAGATCTAATTAATATTTAATTTAATTAAAATTTTATTAAATTAGTCTAAGCTTAATTTGTTTGAATTTAACTTAGTTTAATTGGATATAGATTAATTGGTTTGGTTGAAACCAATTAGGACCAAGTTAAATGAAGTTTGAATTCAAATTCTCCCATGCGCCCACCATTTTTTATTTTTCCATTCTGCTTCCCACTCCTTTCCTTTTGTTTGTCAAATATTTTTTAAGAAATAAAAATATGCACATAGAAGGAGAGTCCTTCTGTGTGTTAAACACAAGGGAGGGGGCATTGGATAAAGATAAGAGGCTTATTTGATTTTTGAAATCAAGTGAGTAGTTAAAACCTCTCAACCACTAGATCTTTATCATTTTCCATATTGTTTCTCCATGGTATTCATATTAATAAATTATGAGAATTTTTTTACATATAGGAGAAGGGGTTAGCATTATGTGGTAAAAATTTCAAAGTGTTTGAGCATCAGTTTTGAGTGAAAAAAATCTTGGAGTGAAGGTGAATAGGATCTTGCAACACTTTTCTTTTTCTTTATGCCTCTATTCTCTTCTGATTTTTACCTCTAAGGATATCCTATTTTTAGATATGATCTAAATAGGATTTATAGATCTGAAAGTTATATTTTTATAAAAATATATTTCATGGAAAAACTCCACATAGAAAGGGTGTGATAGGATTTTTAATGTGTCTGAGTTTTTGGGCCGAGTGAAATCCTAGATTTAGGAATCTAGGTTCGAATGGAGAGATTGAGTGCTGTGAGTATTAGATCGCCATCAAATTTGAAATACATCTTCATCATCCTCCAATATTTATATTTTAATTTCTTAGAATATCTAAAAAATTAAAAAATATATAATCAATTGGATCGATCGTAATCAGCCATCGAAGGCTCCGACGAGAATCTAGCACTCCAATGGGGCTGATCGGGATCAGAAGCTCCATGTGGACCAACCATAGAAGCCAGACATGTGTGCAGCTGTGACATGATATCAGAGCATTATCCAATAGACTCAGATTGTGATGATCGACTACCTGTAAAAAGGTATTATATTCTGAACACGAAGATGTAGTAAATAGTTTATTACATAGTTTTATTTTTAGATCTATTGATGTATGCATACATATTATGTTTAGATCCTAGTATGTAAGATTAAATAATTTAATATGATCAATAGATAATTAATTAAATTAATTATTTTCTACCATATCATTGCTATTTTTGAAATATTTTTTGAAAGTAGCATGATAAATTCTGCACTATTTTCTTCCAATGGTATCAGAGCAAGGCTCTTTAAACATGATATGCTTGCATATTTAGATTAATAATTTAGATTTGATCTAAATATTGATCTAATAATTAAAATAATTAAATTTAAAAAATTAAAATTTAGATCGCATGGACTGCAGGTTGTTCTGCTGTAGGATTTATCCCCTATAGTCAAAAAATTATCCTGGTATGTTGCTGATCTATATTATTAATTATGAAATTACTAAATTTGATCTAATATTTTTATGATTTAATTATGCTAGTCTTTAATCTAATTTATAATCATGAATGCATAATTAGATAAAGTTTGATTCATGATTTCATGATTTTGTAGTGTACATAGTTTCAGATTAAGCCCTACAACTAGTGTTGTTTGTGAATTGAGATAATTTAATTTTAAAATGAGTCGACTCAATTGGTGAATAATGCTAAGTTGTAAAGAATCTTTTAAAATTAAAAATATTTTTGAAATGCCGAATCCTTATCCTCAACCCATAAAATTAATTAAAAATTAAGTATAATGATTTAGTATTTAGAATTATGAATTAAGACTCTAAGTCATTAATCATAAACTTGTGAATTATTAGATTAGCTGAATTAGGTCCATAAATTGGGTTAAATCTAAAGTTAGTTAAAAGATGGACTAATTTAGAGTAATTGATCAAATCTAATTAAATATTAATTTAGATTAGGTCAAAGACTCTATAGACTCAATTACAATAGTTGTAGTTGGTCCAATCCATGCCTTTAACAAGAACCAAATGGACTTGATTCAAGGCTACACGGTCGAATTCAAAATTACTAGATTGGTCAAATTAAAACTAATGAACCAGATGGTGTCTAAGGTAAGTTTGGCAGTTTGATCAGTAGTTTTTAATTGAGAGCTACTCGCACTAATTCGATCTTTGATGAGTTAATGGCATATCCCTTCTACTGATCTCATTTATCTGGCCATTCTGGTGAGTTAGATTTTGATTATATCACTTGGTGATTCGGACTCACCCATGTCTATTATGTAAATCAGTCTGACTGATTTAGGTGCTCCTAATGCCAACTTAGATTAGATTCTTTTCTGACTTGGTGAAGTCCGTGGAAGGATTGAAATTGGCTCGCTAAATTTTCTTAAATTAGTTAACTAAATCCTCTAAAATTATTAGATTCTTAAAAATGAAATAGTTATATAGATAACTAAATCATATCCTCCCATTAAGTTGAGTGATAATGGGTTCATTAGTATAATGATCATTGGAGGCTCAAAGGCCTGATGATTATTGACTAATGAAATTATCATTCATAAAATGATAATTTGGTTAAGTCTTTCTAATAGTGGTTAGGTTGGTCGACCAAAGTTAGACCTAATTATTTATTGGTTAGATAAGACTAAATGTGATCATGCTAATGGTTGGATCTAACCGAACCTTTTCTAGTAGAGGCCAAAGCCTACTGATTAGGTCTATGGGCCAAAATCAATGTTACTAAAAATTATTTAGAGAAATAATTGAATTTGAATCTACCCATAGGTGCACATGAGTTGACCAACCAAAGTTGGGCTCATGTGTAGTCTATGTGGATTCTAGTACCTACTAAGAAATTAGAGTAATTACTCGAATTGAAGGTAGAAGCTACCAATTTATATAAAATAGTGAAAGAACCTTTAGACTGAAGTCCAAGTTTTTAGGATTAATAATTCATATACTAATTAGACTTAATTTTTTTTTTGTGCAGACATAGCCACTAACCTATCGCTGGGTCATTGTTAGACCATGACAAATTAATGGGATCCAACTACGATAGCTGGAATCATAAGTTAAAAATCATCCTGGAGAATGAGCGGATCCTTTATGTGGTAATGAATCAAGCACCTGAGGAGCCAGCCCCAAACACTAGGAAAGTGGTCCGAGACACTTATCTAAAGTGGCTCAATGATCACACTACCATTCGATGTATAATGCTAGCGGCAATGAATGATGAGTTTAGCCATAGATTTGAAAATGCCCAGCTACAGGAGATGCTTCAAATATTGAACGACTCTTTTGGCATGTCGGACGAAGTTGAAAGGCACAAAATAAGCTATGCCATTTTCAACGCTCGGATGAGGGATGGGGCCTCAGTCACTGATCATATATTGTACATGATCGAGATGATTGAGCGCCTTAGCAAGTTGAGCTTTTTCCTGCACGAGCAGCTTGATAAGGATGCGATTCTTAATTCTTTGCCCAAGTCCTTCCTTTCCTTCCTAACTCATTTTAGAATGATAAAGCCTGTAGTAAACTACCATGGCTTATTGGGGTTGGTACAAAACTTTGAGAAAGATCACCAACTCCATAAGGAGATGATGAATGTAGTGGGAGGATCTTCTTCTGATCGTCGATCCTTTAAGAAAAAGAAGAAGAACAAAAAAAAGAAAAATAAAAAGGTGCGGCCGCATGCTGAGATGACTGTATAGGGTCAGACCAAGAAGTGCAAGCCTGATCAGAGCCAGGCCGATTGCTTCTTCTACAAGAAGCAAGAGCACTGAAAGAGGAACTGTCCTCTATATATTGCCTCCCTAGATCCGAATAGGTCGAGGAAGAAGCAAGTGGTTGCTGGGCAAGGTGTGTAATCAATTCAAATAAAGTTATTCTTAATGAATGTCATTATTGTCCAACTTTCTTATTGAATGTCCTTTCTGTAGGCCTTTTGGCCATGAATAGTTTTGAAATATCAATAAAAAATTTTTTGTAATGTCATTTTGAATGGTATTCTAATTTTGATTGGACAATTGAATAATGAATTTATTTACTTCCTATGCCTGTTAACTTAGTTCAATCCTTTAGTAAAAACCCTAAAATTAGTGATGTGTCTGATGTCTACCTTTAGCACTATAGGTTAGGTCATATTAACAAGAATAGAAATAACAAATTAGCTTAAGAAGGAATTCTTGAGGTTAGCGATTGTGAGTCACTTCCGACATGTGAGTTCTATCTTCTTAGTAAGATGACCAAGTCACCTTTTACTGAAAAAGACGAACAAGCTACTGAACTCTTGAGTTTAGTATATTTGGATATATGTGGATCCATGAGCTCAAGTACCAGAGGTAGATATTTCTACTTCATAACCTTCACAGATGATCCATCGAGGTATCGGTATGTCTATTTAATGAAGCATAAGTCGGAGTCATTTGAAATGTTCAAACTATTTCGAAATGAGGTAGAAAAGTAAACTGAAAAAAGTATTAAAACTCTTCGATCTGACCGAGAGGGTGAGTACCTTTCCAATGAACTTCTGACATATTTTGGAGAGAACGAAATTCTCTCCCAATGGACCCCTCCTGGAATATCATAACATAATGATATGTCTGAAAGAAGAAATCGGATCCTATTGGACATGGTTCGATCCATGATGGGATTTGCTGGTTTGCTGATCTCCATATGGAGATATATGCTCGAGTCAGCTTATTACATTTTAAATAGGGTTTCAAGTAAATCTGTTAATGAAACACCATATGAAATATGGACAGGATGTAAGCCAATGCTTTCTCACCTTAGGATTTGGTGTGTCCGGCCTACGTCAAATGTTTGATGACAGACAAGCTTGGACCTAGGTCTGATAAGTATAGTTTTATAGGTTATCCAAAAAAAATCAAAGGATACTACTTCTACCTTGCTGATGAGCAAAAAGTGTTTGTCAGTCTTAAGGCAATCTTTTTAGAAAAGAAGTTTCTTGGTAAAGAAACTAATGCCTCCAAGGTCGAACTTGATGAAGTATGATAGGTGGAAGAATGGATACAAGTTATTGAACTTGAGCTGGATCTGATTAGATCAGATCTAGAATCCATTATAGAAGCATCCTTAAGAAGATCTGGTAGAGTACCATGTCAATCGGATAGATACTATGATTTTCTGATCAGGGACGATGATCCTATCGAATTTGATGAGAACGACCAGAATTCAATCACCTATATGGATGCAATGCAGAGATCCGACTCTGAGAAATGACTTGAGGCCATGAAATTTGAGATGGAATCCATGAAGGTCAATGATGTATCGACATTGGTTGACCCACTCGAAGGAGTAAAATCCATAGGATGTAAGTGGGTCTTCAAAAGAAAAAAAGATGCGAATGGAAAGATGGAGACCTATAAAGCCTGTTTGGTTGCTAAGGAGTATCGTCAACATTATGGTTTTGACTATGATGAGACATTCTCTCCTGTGATAATGCTCAAATCTATTTGGATAATGCTTGCCATAGCTGCCTATCTGGACTATAAAATTGATAGATGGATGCGAAAATAGCTTTTCTGAATGGAGAGCTAGATAAAGAGGTGTATATGATACAACCTGAAGATTTCATGCTCATAGATGAGTCTAAGGTGTGTAAGCTTCAGAGGTTCATTTATGGACTAAAGCAGACATCTCGGAGCTGGAACATACGATTTAATAAAATAATCAAAATGTATGGTTTCATTAAGAATGAAGAGGAGCTCTGCATATACAAATGGACTAATAGTCCAACAATAGTATTTCTAGTATTGTATGTGAATAATATTCTCTTAATTAGAAATGATGTCCCTGCATTATAAGGAATAAAGATCTGACTGTCATCACAATTCTCCATAAAGAATTTGGGAGAAGCTTCCTACATCCTAGGAATGAAGATCTCTAGAAATAGATCTAAAAGATTGCTTGGATTCTTCCAATCCACATACATTGACACTGTGCTGAAATGGTTCAGCATAAAAAATTTTAAGAAAGGCTATCTATTGATAGGCCATGGAATTTCTTTTTCAAAAAGGGATTATCCAACAACACCTCTAGACAGAGAGCGTATAAATAGAATACCATATGCTTCAGCAGTGGGTTCTATAATGTATGCCATGATATATATGTGATTAGATGTGGCATACTCACTAAGTATAGTGAGTAGATACTAATCTAATCCAGGAAAGAATCACTAGAAGGTTGTCAAAACCATCCTAAAGTATTTAAGAAATACTAAGAACTAGTGGCTTGTATATGGTAAATCGAACTTAAAACTTATAGGGTTCATAGACTCTAGTTTTCAGTTCGATCATGAAGATAGTAAGAGTGTGTCGGGATACATATTTATCCTTAATGGTGGAACTGTCTGCTGGAAGAGTTTCAAGAAGCACACTATGGCCGATTTAGTTTGTGAGGCAGAGTATGTCGCTGCATCAGATGCTGCCAAAAAAGCAGTATGGCTAAGAAAATTCATCACCGAGCTCGGAGTAGCACCCTCCCTTGATGGCCTAGTTCTACTCTATTACAACATCTCTGGAGCTATTGCTCAGGCGAAGGAACCAAAGGCACACTAGTGGATGAAGCATATTCTGTGCTGCTACCATCATATCCGAGAGATTATGGATCGAGGTGACGTCGATCTTCAAAAGATCGATGAAAAGGAGAATCTGATCGACCCATTCACTAAAGCTATTATGGTGAAAGAGTTCGACGATTTTAAGTCTAAGATAGGTATTAGATACTACACCGATTGACTTTAGTCCAAGTGGAAGATTGTTGAAAATATGTTCCAAAGTCAATCATCAATCTATTCATGGTTGGACCATATATTTATAATTATATATAAATTATAAATTAATAAAACTTATTTTGATATTTTTTATCATAAATTCTATTATCTTCTAATGAACTCCTGTATTGTGATGAAGTCCTTAGGACTATCTAGATTCGGCAAAGAAGGATTTATCATTTAGTCCTTATATAGTTCATGATCGAATGATATGTTGTTACTTAAGACGACAATGTTTATCAAGTATAGATTATTATGTGCCATATAGGTTGGTTGTTCTGACAACTAAGGAGTGTTGAGACACTGATATGGCATGCAAGTGAGATGTATGGATACATCTGCACTGAACGTGACCAACTTCGAGGCTTTTCTCCTGTCAAGATTAGCTTTGATGGAATATGGATATAAATATCTCTCCGACTTGAGATCATCATGGTAACTTTTAAGCAACTCACTATGTTTTGGTGCCGAACTATCTGAATTTCTAATTCAATGATGGAAGTTTTCTAGGCACAATCAAGTGCTTATAAAGTCGGTGCATATATCAAGATGGGATTGACCACTCCTGACTTCAGGAGCTGTATTCAATTATGTTTTAATTTAGCAAAATCTTGATCAGGATAGTCTTAATGAGGAGTCACGGGACTAATTTCTTTGAGACATGACATTAATGTATTTTCTAGGGTTGATAGTCTAACCCTGAGTCATCTATTACATAGAGGTTATGGGGATGAATTATACGGTAACCATATTCATGTAGGTTCTGAATATTACGATTGCAATTATTCGACCTATCCAGATGTCGGGTACCATTGCTAGATGGTCACTTCGATTAGTATAGAAATTGGTTTCTGTGCTATCGACTTAGGTTCAGATCTGTAGAGTCACACATTAGGAGTTTCTACTTGATCTAATGGCTGATCAAGAGTCCCATTGGTCTAAAACTCTATGGTCAAGAGTCCCACTGGATTGAGACTCTATGACCAAGAGTTCTACTAGATTGGGACTGAGTCCGACATATCTGGGACTCTCTGATCAAGAGTCTCATTGGTCTGAAACTCTATGGTCAAAAGTTTCACTGAACTGAGCCTCTATGATCAAGAATCCTACTGAACTGGGACTCTGAGTGCTACTTGTCTGAAACTTTCTGATCATGAGTCCTGATAATCTAGGACACTGTGGTAAGAGTCCCACTGGACTGGGACTTTATGATCAAAAATTCTACTGGACTAAGACTCTGAGTCCTACTCATCTGGGACTCTCTGATCAAGAGTTTTACTATTCTAAAATTCTATAATCGAAAGTTCGATTCGTTTGGGATACTGGGTTCAAGTGTCCCACTAATTTAGGACTCTTCAAGAGTATTATGTTGATAGGACTCCGTTGCCCAGTAACCCATTCGATTTGGACTCAGATATTTTTTGAAGGATTAATTAGTAATTTAATATTTGATTAGCTTAATTTGATTGAGCGATGAGGATTCGATCAAGTTTGATTGAATTTGATTCGATTAGATTTGACCCAATCAAGTCATAAGATAATCTAATCACTATGGAAGTTTTGACCTTGATTTGATCAGGACATAGATCTAATTAATTTCTAATTTGAT
Organism: Cocos nucifera; assembly: GCA_006176705.1. Taxonomy (NCBI): domain Eukaryota; kingdom Viridiplantae; phylum Streptophyta; class Magnoliopsida; order Arecales; family Arecaceae; genus Cocos; species Cocos nucifera. The sequence goes on along the minus strand of QRFJ01002562.1, from coordinate 110,056 downwards.
TAAAATTTTATTGAATTAGGTTAAGCCTAATTTGGTTGGATTTAATCTAGCTTAATTGAGTCTAGATTAATTGGTTTGGTTGAAACCAATTAGGATCAAGTCAAATGAAGTTTGAATTCAAATTCTCCCATGCGCCCATCATTTTTGACTTTTCCACTCTGCTTTCCATGCCCTTCCTTTTATTTTTCAAATATTTTTTGAGAAATAAAAATATGCATGTAGAAGGAGAGTCCTTCTGTGTGCTAAACACAAGGGAGGGGGCGTTGGATAAGGATAAGAGGCTCATTTGATTTTTGAAATCAAGTGAGTTGTTAAAACCTCTTAACCACTCAACCCTTATCATTTTTCATGCTATTTTCTAATGGTATTCACGTCAATAAATTATAATAATTTTTGTGCATGTAAGAGAAGGGGTTAGCATTATGTGGTAAAAAATTTTGAGTATTTGGGCATCAGTTCTAGACAAAAAAAATCTTAAAGTGAAGGTGAATAGGATCCTGCAGCACTTTTCTTTTCCTTTATCCCTCTATTCTCATATGATTTTCACTTCTAAGAATATCTTATTTTTAGATATGATCTAAATAGAGATTATAAATCTAAAAGTTATCTTTTTATAAAAACTTATTTCATAGAAAAACTCCATACAGAGAGGGCATGATAGGATTTTTAGTGTGTCAGGGTTTTTGGGCCAAGTGAAATCCAAGATTTAGGAATCTAGGTTCGGGTGGAGAGATCGGATGCTGTGAGCATCGGATCACCACCAAATTTGAAACACATCTTCATCATTCTCTAATATTTATATTCTAAGTTTTTATAATATCTAAAAAATTAGAAAGTATATAATCGATCGGATCGAACATGATCAACCATCGAAGGTGCCAGTGAGGAGCTAGCACTTCAGTGGGGTTGATCGAGATCAGAAGCTCCATGTGGACCAACCGTAGAGGCCAGACACATGTGCAGCTATGACATGATACCAGAGCATTATTCGATGGTCTCAGATTGTGGTGATTGACTATCCACGAAAAGATATTATGTTCTAAACATGAAGATATAGTAAATAGTTTATTATATAGTTTTATTTTTAGATCTATTGATGTATGCATGCATATTATATTTAGATCCTAATGTATAAGGTTAAATAATCTAATATAATCAGTAGATAATTAATTAGATTAATTATTTAGTACTGCATCATTACTATTTTTGAAATATTTTTTGAAAGTAGCATGGCAAATCCTACACTATTTTCTTCAAGATGGAGGACGTGTCTCGTCCTCTACGGGCTTGACGCTCAGGTGTAAGAATCTTGAGGAATTTGGTAGGTTCTCTGAAAACTTCAAAAACATAAGATGGAGCAAAGAACCAAAGCCAGAAAGAAGTTTCAGCTAAGAATGGAGCTGGCACATAATTAGAGATGTCTCAATCTTAGGTGGAGATGTCTCGATTCCTACTGAGATGTCTTGGGGATAAGTTGAGACATCTCGATCTTAGAGTTCATCCAAATAGAGAATGGTGTTTAGCATGGCATGCAAGGAGAGAAGACCCAGTTTGAAGATGAGATGTCTTGATTGTAGGTGAGACATCTCAATCTTAGTTAGAGATGTCTCGATTTTTATGGATAGAAATGAATGAGAATTTTGTTTGGGTCTAGGATAGAATTTTATCCTAGGAGTCTTAAGGCCTAGTTTAAGGGGTCTTAAGGGGGCTAACTCATATATGAATTGGGTTTAGATCCAAAAAATGAGAGCATGTAAAATCATGGATGTACATGGGTGTGGGTAAGTGCTTTCATGTATTGGGTTAGCCTAAGAAAATTTTTCAGCTAGGGTTTGGATTTATAAGGGTTTATATAATATAGCAAATATCCTAGGATATATAAATCCAAGTATTGTAACTTTTACAATAGAGTGGAATATAATTCAGTTTTTCTTTCTAACTTTCTTATCTTCTCTCTGGTTGCGCTGCCAAAACCCTAGGTGCCATCCCCTTTCTCTCGTGTTCTTAGATCTTCAATAGTTTGTTGGATTAACACCTAGGTTCTGTGTAAGAGATCTGATCTACGGTTGTAGCTCCGAGTAGCCATAAGCACAATAATTGGTATCAAAGCCCAGTTGAGTGTGGAGGAGGAAGAAGATCAGGTTTCAGCAAAGGTTTAGCAGTGAGATTTAGATCTAAGATTCTTTTCAGGCTTTATGAGGAAAGAAGAGATCTAAGGGCTATTATCCACCATTCCTAATCAAGATCATTTTTAGGTCTACCTACTTGCTATTATTTGATTCGAATTGATCATGCAAGGCAGTGGCTTGAAGGTGGAATTTGAGAAGTTTGATGATAAAAAAAGTTTCATGATGTAAAAGGTTAGGATGGAGGATTTGCTAGTTCAAATGGGGTTAGATTCGGCTTTGAAGAATAGGCCTGAGAAGATGACAGACAAGATGTGAATGTCCTTAGGAAAAAAAGCATGTACCATAAATAGGGCTTATCTGATGGATGAGATTTTGTATGGCATGTTGGAGAAGAGGACACCCAAGAATTTACGATAAATTTTACACCAGTTGTATATGAAAAAGAATATGTGCAATAAGTTGATGCTGAAGAAGCAACAATATAGTCTTCGGATGCAGGAGGGCGAGGATGTTGTGAGGCATATTCAACAATTCGACCAGATGAGCATGGACTTGCTCAACATAGGGGTGGATCTCAAAGAGAAGGATAAAACTCTATTGTTGTTGTGTTTGCAACCCAGGAGTTTCGATCCATTGGTGTCGACGTTGCTGTATGGTAAGAAGATATTGGTGTATAAGGAGATCGTGTCGGTGCTCAGGTCCAACGAGCAGTAGTAACGAATGATGAAAAGGAAGATCTTCTAGGAGGGACTTGTGATTTTAGAGAGACCTAAGAAAGAAAAGAAAAAGGGTGAGCAAAGAGACAGCAAGAGATCCAAGAAGTAGTACTTCAAGTATGGTGAAGCATGACACTTTAAGCAGAAGTGTCCGCTTTGAAAGAAGTGTAAGAAAGGAGAAATGTTGAATTACATCGGTTCAATCATTGAGGGAGAAGAGTTGGATGAGCTTTTATTAGTTTCGAAGGAGCTTGCAGGATGCGGTGTATCACTACTACAAAAAAGGGCTATGGCAGCAGTTATTTAACCACTGCTATTGAAGCCATCACCGTAGCTCTATGGCAATGATTGTCGCAGCGGTTGTTTGAACCACTACCATAGATAGCTTATTATAGTAGTTAATAAACTGCTGCAATAGATCGACCTATAGTAGCGATTATGTAACTGCTGCCATAGGTTATCTATAGCAGCGGTTACATAACCGCTACCATAGGTAATCTATAGCAGCAGTTTCTTAACCACTGCCATAGTTCTAATGCAGCAGTTGGTATCGATTGCACCAGAAACCTATGGTAATGGTTGGCATGGATATGGTAGCGATTATAAAACTGCTATCGTAGATCTTGAATAATTAAAAAAAATAAAATTTTTATTTTTTTATGTATTTTATCTGATAAATACAGATATATAACATAAAAAAATATAGTAAATATAAAAATTATTCTAAAATACTAAAATTTTATTATCAAATAAAATTTATTATAATATTTTTTAAAAAAATAAAATATATTAAAAAGTTTTTTAAATCTACATCATCGTCATCATCATCGGGAGCCAAAGTCAGAGCTGGAGTCGGAGCCAGAACTAGAGCTGGAGCTAGAGTTGGTGCTGGAGTCGGAGCCAGAGCCAGAGTTGGAGCTAGAGTTGGAATACATGCCAACATATTCTTGAAGCCCATGACTCCAAAATGCGCATTGAGCGTTGACATCATGTCTCTCACGATGCTCTCCAGATGAGATGCATGCTCCTCAGTCCGATCTGTCCGCGTCGCAACATGATCTACCCATGCCAATGCCTCCTCAAGCTCCTCTCGATTGATGACATCAAAAATCTTTGAGGAGACGCTCGCCTTGAACCAATAGCTCATCGACATGTGTCCGGGCCTACATCGGATCCTCCCAAAGTGCTCAGGTCCTAAGACCTAAGATAGATGGTCATGAGGCCCAAAGGTATCCGGGTCCTCACTCGCGAGCGTATCTAACTGATCCTATAATTATAAATTAAAATAAAATTTTATAAGAAATGCTATAATACTAATCATATATACTAATATATATTTAATACTTATAAAAATACATCCGATCGCGGCATTCATCGGCTTGTCCGTCTTATCCATATGGCTGGATCGAAAGATCTCGCTACGACTGGGCATCACTCCACCTCTCATCAGCTATAACAAAGAATAAATTTATCAAAAAGATGATAAAAAATATGAATTTAATTTATCTAATAAGATTTAGAATTAATACCTCTCTATGCATACGACTGGCCATAGACTCGTGGCCTAGAGTGTGCGTATACTCCGGGGCTGCATGATTCTCCCGATTCTGATAGAAGATAGCCTAAGAAGTATTCAAATAAATAATAAATATTTAAATAAAATTTTAAGTATATTAAAAATTTAAAAGTTAGAAATTTTATCTTGAACTCTTGGCTCCTCCAGTGTCTAACCATCCTCTCCCACTGACTCGGAGGACAGTCCTGTATCTAGGGAACAAGCTCCTCCAGAGTGTCTCATCGGTGCTTAAGCCATTCTCTGTAGAGCTTGATCTTGTAACCCCAGTACAACTCTCCGATCTTCCTCAGTCAGGCATCTTGAGCCCTCTAGTGATCGAAAAAGTCGTACCTCCTCTGTACAAAGTTATCAAAAATCAATTACGAAATTATTCTAATCAAACATATATAGTGTAAACATATAAAATGCATAAATATAACTAAGATGTGCATACTTACCCATATCTCCTTCCATACCTGATCTCTAACAGTAGCATCCATCAAACGTCAGTCTCTGGGCTCTACGAGAATGATGTTCGACCGCCTTACAAGCACTCCAAAAAAGGAATGCATCTCCTATGCAATCTCCTCTACCGACCTCATCTCCACATCATAATAGACCATCATCTGATGCTGGCGGCTCCACACGTGTGCCATATGCGTGGAACCGTGAAATGTCTAGCTGGATGATGCACCTGCAATGTAAATATGTTATGCAAATATATAAGTATACAAATACTATATAAAAAATAAAGTTATGCTAATATAATAAAAATGTACACTTAGATGCTTGCGTAGTAGCATGTGTCTCAGATATGGACGATGGTAGAGGCTCAGCTACCGGTGGAGTAGATGCCATCGATAGAGTAGATGCCGATGGTGGAGGTCCCTGAGCAGTCGATGCCGAGATGGATGGAGTATGCTCCGATTACTACTTGGATGCTGAACTGCACGTAACCCACCGAGGGGCAGGGGTGAAAGCTAGATGGCATTTCGGTGCCATCATGACCTGCAACGTTAATGAACATTAATCAATATAAGATATTGAATAATAATATTAGTATAGCATCAGTAAATAGTCTCTAATATGTACACTAATCAATTGACAAGTCTATCATTATGCAATGCAATAAACAAATGCAACAAGATATAAACATCCAAAAAATATTATGCAATAAATTCTACAACATGAATTACATTCATAAATAATTAAGGATGAGCAACAATCGTAGATCCAATCTCTTGCACGAACCTTGGTGTTAATCCAAAAATCTGAAAGAAGAATAAAGTAAATGATGGTATCACCTTAGGGCTTAAAGTTAGAACCTTAGAGAGATATATCAAATTCTATTCGCTCAGAAGCCGAGCCGACTCCGTGCTTAAGACAATCGACTCCATGCCTGAGACATCCAGCTAGGATTCTCCCCCAACCGACTCGATCATGACCCTAGCCGGCTCGACTGCATATCCGAGCTAGCTCGATTGCGTATTCGAGCTGGCTCAACTGTGTGCCATCTCCTCGATCACTCCCTCTCTTCCTCTCTCGGTCTCTTTTATTGGCGATGGCGGTGAGGCCGAACCCCCCCTCCCTGCTTTTTCATCTCTCGATCTTCCTCTCATCCTCTCTCAATCTCCCTCGCTGGCGAGGCCAGACCCCATCCCTCCCTCTCTCCCTCTCTCGATCTCCCTCGCCAGCAATGCCGGATCCCATCCCTCTTAATGATGCCAACGAGGCTGGACCCTCTCCCTCCCTCTCTCGCTCCCACTCTCCCTCTCTCAATCTCCCTCACCGATGAGGCCGGACCCCCTCCCTCCCAATGATGGCAGCGAGGTCGAATCCCTCCCTTCCTCTCTTCCTCTCTCGATCTCCCTCGCCGACGATGGTGGCAAGGTCAGACCCCCTCCCTCCCTCCCTCCCACTCTCAGTCTCCTTTGTCGACGATTGACGAGCGACTGGTCTTCCCTCTTTCAATCTATCGGTCTTCCTCTCAGTCTCTCCATTTCTTAGTTTTGGATCCCAAAATTGGATCCGATCTTTTGGGATCCATTAGGATCCGAATCTGGTACTTCAAGTATAGATCCATCGGGTATTCAGGTTTGGATCTGATATCAATAATTAAAATTAGATTTGGATATAAATATCCAGATTTTGATCCAAAAATTATGGCATGCAGATAATTATAATATTTATAATAAATATTTATAATATTTATTATAAATATTCTATAAATTATTATAAATATATATGATTAATAAATAATACTATAAAATTAAAAAAAATATATACCTATGACTATAGAGAGCGGGTCGCATTGAAAGCTTCGAGGGTCATCAGCGACGACACTAGAAGAGTACGATGGCACTAGAGGTAACCTATGAAATAAAAGCAAGATAGTGAGATAGAAAAGAGAGAGAAAGAGGAAAGAGAGGGTAGGGGCAGTTGGAGATGGTGGGCCAGGAGGAGAGGGGCACAGTGACGGGAGGGTCGACGATCGAGAGGGGGACTGTGGGGGGGGCCGGTGGGGGGTGGCGGGGAGGGATGGCCGAAGATGGGGGGCTAGGGGTGGGGGTGGCAGGGTGGTGGGGAGGGGAGGCTAGGGATGTGGGTAAACGAGGGGCAGCCGGGGGAGGGTGGGGGGGTCGGGTGGGTGGTAGCGGGGGAGGGGCGGCTGGAGATGGGGGGCTGGTGGGTGGCAGGGTGGCGGGGAGGGGCGGCCGGGGATGGGGGGAAGGAGGGGCAGTCGGAGGAAGGGTGGGGGGTTGCGGGTGGTGGGGAGGAGCGATCGAGGATGGGGAGAAGGAGGGGCGGTTGGGGGAGGGTGGGGGGGAGGGGCTGGGTGGGGTGTGGTAGGGAGGGACGGCTGGAGATGGGGGGCTGGGGGGTGGCAGGGTGGCGGGAAGGGGCGGCCAGGGATGGGGGGAAGGAGGGGCGGTCGGGGGGTGGGGGGTGGCAGGGAGGAGCGGCCGAGGATGGAAGGGCTGGAGGGAGAGGGGAAGGAGGGATGACGTCGGCTGAGGGAGAAGGAGCCTTACTGACGACGGAGAGGAGGAGAGATAGAGTGAGAGAGATCGAGCGTGCATGAAAGAAAAGCAGAAAAAATTTAAATTTTTAACCTAACATATGACAGCGGTTATCGAACCGCTGCCATAGATCTATGACAGTGATTATCCAAAATCGCTGCCATAGATTTACGACTGCGATTCTATAACCGTTGCTATAGATCGATAGCAGCAATTTTTAATAACCGCTGTCGTAGGTTGAAAATATTTTTTTTCTTATTTTTTTTCTAAATATTATATAATTTTAAAATTTAATATCCATCTTCATCATTCATTATCTAAATAATTATCATTAGAGTACCAACGCAAAAGATTACCTCGATCCGATGGCCCTAGCTTCTCTGATTAGAAAAATTCGATTTTGATGATTATGAATGATGATGCGATGATCTGATAGATGGAGACCTTCGATGGACTCAAAAACCTATAATGATAATCTTGACGATGTTTGTAGCATACTATCAAAGTTTTACTTCAATCGGATATCGTTATCATCATGGTCAATTTAGTACGAAATTATTTCGACCGTTAAATTAGAATAAAGAATTAAACAACGTTCGATTATGAGATAATTTTTTAGTTAAATGATCTTTGTTATAATTTTAAATATTTTGTATGACGATGATAGTAAAATTCAAATCATTTTTATATAAACTATTTGATAACTGATAAAAATATACTAATAAAAGTATTAAATTATAAAATAAATTAATTTATTTTTTAAAAAATTGATATTTTTATTAATCTTATGTAGAAAAGAAGATCACCAATATAAAGATCTTATTTTTTTGATTCAGATAAAATAAATTTTAAGCAAAACGGACTTCAAATGAGCCTAAAATTGAATTTCAAAAAAAAAAAATCCGATCTGGTTCAAATTAGTTTAGAAAAATCGACTTAACAGACCGTCAGACAGACCATGCTCAAACTGATTGCTGATGCCATGCTTATGCCGAGCTGATGTCAGCATTTTTTGCGGCGCACTGTGGACCACCATAGAGGGCATTTCAAGGATTTCATAGGAAGAAGTGCGCTCTAATTGGCTGAAGAAAGCGGCAGTCCATGCAACACCGGGCTCATGCATGGTTTATAGAGGGAAATCTGAGAATTCTACCAAATTCGATGGATGCCTTTCACTAGAATTTGATCGAACGGTTGAAATTTTTATGCTAACGAACGGTGGATGCAGCTCCCGATCGAGATCCAATGGTGGAAATGCGTTATCGATTTTAACTAGGAATCTGAAGGCTCCTGTAAGTGATTCGATAATCCAAATTTAATCATCAAGAAGATCCGACGGCTGAGGTTAATTCAAACTTGAACTAGGTTTTTAAAAAGAATTTTTAAGTAATTTTTGATCCATTGGATGCTGATCTGAAGGCCAGAATTATCCAAGGTTTTAATTTGACTTATGTTAAGAGTTTTAAACCCAATTTGGTTAGGATTTCTTCCAAAAATCTACCTCTTAGCCTATAAAAAGGGAGCTGCCTACTGTTGCCGAGAGGAGGCAGAGAGAGAAAAAAATATAGAGGGTTTTGGGAAGAGAGTTTTAAGAGAGAGCTTGGGAATAGGGGAAAAGAAAAAGAGTTCAAAGAGAGTTTAGGAAGAGAGAGTTTTAAGGGAGAAAGAAGAGAAAAGGCTTTTTTTTTTCTTCTTTTCTTCTTCTGATAATTAAGATATCGATCAAGGAGCTTCTCTTCTTCTTCATCAAGTTTTCCACACCAAGAGCAATGGACAACCAATTTCAGTAATTAAACAGTCTAATTTCTTCATGCTTTTTATTTTATTTGCTGTTTTTGAACTTATTATCATGAACTAAATTTTTTTTTACTAAGACTAAGGTGTAGCCACTCTTTTGATGCAATATTCAGTATGATTTATTTTTAATTTTAAATTTTATTCATGAGAAGTATATAAATCTAATCTTAATGCTTTTAGATTACTGACCATCTTCTAATTGATCTAATGAACATAAATGTTACGAACCAAGCACATCTATGTTATTGCTTCTTGATTATATACCTTGTATTATAAATCAAATTAGAATTCATATACATGCAGAAATTTTAGTGCACTTTGAACGTAGCGTATTTTAATTAGAGAATTTCACAAAATTTAATGCATTAATATTTATTTAAATTATACCTAGACTAAAGGGTAATTAAAAAATATTAATAGTTTTGTTATGCCTAGACCAAAGGATAGTGAATAAACTAGAAGACTCCACCGTCACATGAAATAAAATTAATCTAATAATTTGAATATTATATTAGCTGAGTTGGTGAATCGATTGTCTTAGTAACCCATTGCTCTTAAGTTTAAAATCTTAATAATTACACTCTCTCTATTTTCTTAAAATTTTTAAATATTATTTTTTATTTTGTTCTTTAATTTTTTATTCTCATAAATCAGTCTTCTAAATAAAGCATAGGAAAGAGCTTTTCAGTACTTATTTTTTAATCCTCTAGGGATGATACTCTACTCATTTACTTTATTACTTGATCGACTGGTGCACTTACCATAGCTACAGATTAGCATGCATCAAGTTTTTAGCATCGTTGCTAGAGATTGTGTCTAAAATAACATTAAAATTTTGATCCTACCTTTACTTTAGAATTTTATTTTTAATTTTTGGTCTAACTTTATTTTTAAAATTTTGTTCAATGCATGACATGTACTGGACATGGTAACTTACACCTTTAGATCCAAAAATTGGAAGGACCATCAAAAGACTACAATAAGAAAGAAACATGGTAGCAGAAAATCCTAACGACATCAATCTAAGATTGAATATAGCAACCGAGGGACAGCATGAAGCTATTCGATCAGTACATCATCCATTAAATGCTTACATCACACCATCTATAGCTGATGCAGCTTCGAGCATCAGAAGATCGTCTGTGTGAGCAAACAACTTTGAAATAAAATTGGCGATGATCCAGATGATTCAATCAACTATCCAATTCAGTGGACACGTGCATGATGATTCGAATGCCCATATTTCTAACTTTTTTGAACTTTATGATACTTTTAAAATTAGTGGGATGTTGGAAGATGCTATTAGATTAAGGTTATTTCCTTTCTCTTTATGGGACAAAGCTAAAAGTTGGCTTTATTCTCTTCCTACAGGTTCTATCACAACTTGGGATGTCCTAGCCCAAAAATTCTTAGTCAAGTACTTTCCACCTTCCAAGACTACCAAGATGCGCAATGATATCACTTCTTTTAAGCAGATGGACATGGAGACACTATATGAGACTTGGGAGTATTTTAAGAAACTGCAGAGGAGATATCCACATCATCAACTATCCGTATAGCTTCAGGTACAAACTTTCTATAATTGTTTATCTCCTACTAATCGTTCTATGATTAATGCAGCAGCAGGAGGAACCATTAATCGAAAAATGGAGGAAGAAGTCTTTGATCTGATCAATGAGATGGCATCAAATAGCTATCAGTGGCAGACAGAACGCATGATGCCAAAAAGATCAGCAGCTGTGTAGGGAGTAGATTGTGTGCTAACCTTACTAGCTGAAATTGCAGCCCTTAGAGCCGAAGTTAACAACTTGAAGGGAAGCTATGCATGTTCAGAGCATCACTTGTGATCTATGTGGAGGAGGACACGATGCAAGCAATTGCCAGATAGGTAATTCTTTTGCTAAAGCAACTGATATAGCTAATTATATTGGTAATTTTCTCAGGCCACAATAAAACAATCCCTACTCCAATACATACAATCAAAGGTGGAGGCAGCATCCAAATTTCTCATGGAGCAATCAAAGTGCAACACAACAGCCACCCCCGGGATTCCAAGTACCTGAAAAGAAGTCCAACATGGAGGAGCTGACGGTCAAATTTATGCAAAACTAAGAAGCAACTATAAAAAATTTGGAAACCAAACTTAGGTAGGACCAAGCAGCAGCAATTCGAAACTTGGAGATGCAAATAGGTCAAATAGCTAAGATAATCTCCGAGAGACCTCAGGGATCCTTGCCCAGCAACATGGAGACCAATCCAAAGGAGCAAGTCAATGCTATCATCCTAAGAAGTGGTAAAAAGCTAGAGGAGCCATATTAGAAGAAAGAGAGTGAAGAGCCAACTACAAATAAGAAACCATCAACTAAAATTCATCAGTCACCAAAATAACTAGCAGATGGATGGTCTCCAAGTATATAGTTTGCCGATCCAAATGTGAAGCCCTACGTGCCACCACTACCATTCCCAGAGAGACAAATACAGCATCCAGATAAAAAAAATTTTAACTTTTTCAAAATTTTAAAGAATTTATATATTAATATTTCTTTTATAGATGCTATCACTCAAATGCCCAGGTATGCCAAGTTTCTCAAAGAAATCCTAACAAATAAGAAAAAGCTGAAGGAGCATGAGAGAATAAATTTGAATGAAGAATGCTCAGCAATACTTCAAAATAAAATTATCACAGAAGCTAAAAGATCTAGAAAGTTTTACTATCCCTTTTATTATTGGTGATTGTAGTTTTGATAAAATTTTATTTGATTTAGTAGCAAGTATTAATCTCATACCTTTTTCTATTTTCAGAAAGCTGGGTCTAGGAAAACCAAAGCCTACCACTATTACTCTTCAATTAGCCGACAGATCCATCAAATATCCAAGAGATATAGTGGAGGATGTCTTGGTAAAGGTAAACAAGTTTATTTTTTCTGTTGATTTTATTATTCTTGATATGGAAGAAGATTATGATGTACTCCTTATCTTAGGAAGATCCTTTTTAGCTACTAGCAGAGCTTTAATAGATGTTCAACAAAAAAAATTAATTCTTAAAATCCAAGATGAACAAGTTACTTTTAATATTTTTAAAGATACTAAACATCCTGATGATAATCAAACTTATTTTCTAATTGATATTATTGACAATTCATTATATGAGAATTCTGTAAAAAATAGGTTTGAAAGTATGAAAGCTAGCAATGTCCAATTGAAAGAGGGCTCGACCAAATATGAAAGTATTCCAATTGAAGTGGCATCGGATTGATTCAACTTAGAACTCAAAGAAAGTCAAGCTGAAGACTATAAATCAGATCTACTAGATAGGTCGTTTCTTTTTTTTTTAGTTTTGATCATTTTTTTTTCTTTTATTTTTCTATAATTTGTTGTTGCTCTTTTACTGCTTTGGTGTGTATTTTTAATTTTGCAAAGAAAAATCAATGAGAGCTCAAGCCAAATTTCAAAGCTTCAAAGAACCAGACTAAACCAAATCAGGTGTACTCCTTTCTATCTTTTATTACACTCTTTATTTTTCTTTTTCCTTCAAGACAATGTAGAATAAGTTAGGGGATAAAATAAAAAATAAAAAAAATAAATAAATAATTTAATCATGTGTCAAGAAGAAAATTTTGAGCAAGATAGACTGGACAAATGATAAAAGATAGAAGTATCTGCTAATGAATGTAATGAGTTAAAGAAGTAAATTAGTTAGTCAGACTTTTAGCAACCTACTTAGGTCATCAAAAGACTATTAGCACTTCTAATTACACATGCACATTAATAAGGCAAAGTAGGTATTGATTATAAGGCCAATTGAGGATTCAATTATTACTAAAAATTGATAATTAATATACATTCTAATCAAAAAAACTTAAATTTAAGAAAAGAGCTATCAACCTAAAAATAAAGTGCAAAAGATAGAGTATATGTGGATTGCCCAAAGCCTAGTAACTGGGTCTCTGCACCTAGGTCAAGTATGAAAATTCATGCAAAATGGTGGAGGAAAGGCCAGGATGCTCAGCACATCAAAAAAAAAAAAAAAAGACAGTGTGAAAGCTACTTTAATTCATGAGTATAAAATTGAGAATATATAGAAAATTGATCAAAATAGGTGATAAGAAAGGATACTTTTATCCTTTAAATTAATACTAAAATGCTAAAGTTAGTCATTACGAACACAAGTGCTGTAAATCTTTGATGTACTCTAAGAAAGTTTTTAATTATATTGACCGTAACATTTGCTTCTGAAGCTCAATGCTTAGTTAGCGGTATTTTCTAAACTCTTTGACCTTTAATTCTAGATTTTATCTTTTTGATGGATAATCTTATTAAAAACATGATATTAAATAAAACATTGCTAAGGGACTAGCAATGACAAAGTTGGGGGGGGTGGTAAGTGATAAAAATATACTAATAAAAGTATTAAATTATAAAATAAATTAAATTATTTTTTAAAAAATTAATATTTTTATTAATTTTATGTAGAAAAGAAGGCCACCAATATGAAGATCTTATTTTTTTGGTTCAGATGAAATAAATTTCAAAAAAAACGAACTTCAAATGAGCCCGAAATTGAATTTCAAAAAAAAAAAGTCGGTTCGATTCAAATCGGCTCAGAAGACCACCCGACCCGATCGTGCTCAGATTGATCACTGACACCATGCTTACACCGAGCTAATGTCAGCATTTTTTATGGTGCACGGTGGATCACCATAGAGGGCATTTCGAGAATTTTATAGGGAGAAGTGCACTTCGATTGACTGAAGAAAGCGGAGGTACATGCAACACCGGACTCGTGCATGGTCTACAGAGGGCAATCTAGAAATTCTATCTGATCCGACAGATGTCTTTCACTAGGATTTGATCGAATGGTTGAAATTTGTGCGCTGACGAATGGTGGATGCAGCTTCAGGTTGAGATCCAACGATGGAAATGCGTTACCAATTTTAACTAGAAATCTGAAGGCTCCTATAAGTGATCCGATGGTCCAAATTTAATCATCAAGAAGATCCGATGATTGAGGTTAATTCGGACTTGATCTGAGTTTTTAAAAAAAATTTTAAGTGATTTTTGATCCACTGGATGTTGATCTGAAGGTTAGAATTATCCAGGGTTTTAATTTGACTTATGTTAAGAGTTTTAAACCCAATTTGGTTAGGATTTCTTCTTAAAATCCACCTCTTAGCCTATAAAAAGGGAGCTGCCTACTGTTGCCGAGAGGAGACAAAGAGAGAAAAAAATATAGAGGGTTTTGGAAAGAGAGTTTTAAGAGAGAGAAAGAGTTCAAAGAGAGTTTAGGAAGAGAGAGTTTTAAGGGAGAAAGAAGAGAAAGCGCTTTTATTATTTTTTCTTCTTTTCTTCTTTTGATAATCAAGATATCGATCAAAGAGCTTCTCTTCTTCTTCATCAAGTTTTTCACATCAAGAGCAATAGACAACTAATTTCAGCAATTAAACAGTCTAATTTCTTCATGCTTTTTATTTTATTTGCTATTTTTGAACTTATTATCATGAACTAAATTTTTTTTACTAAGGCTAAGGTGTAGCCACTCTTTTGATGTAATATTTAATATAATTTATTTTTAATTTTAAATTTTATTCATGAGAAATATATAAATCTGATCTTAATGCTTTTAGATTACTGACCATCTTTTAATTAATCTGATGAACATAGATATTATGGATCAAGTATATCTATGTTATTGCTTCTTGATTATATACCTTGTATTATGAATCAAATTAGAATTCATATGCATGCAGAAATTTTAGTGTGCTTTGGACACAGCGTATTTTAATTAGAGGATTTCACAAAACTTAATGCATTAATATTTATTTAAATTATACCTGGATTAAAGAGTAATTAATAAATATTGATAGTTTTGCTATGCCTAGACCAAAGGATAGTGAATAAATTAGGAGACTCTACCGTCACATGAAATAAAATTAATCTAATAACCTGAATATTGTATTGACTGAGTTGGTGAACCGATTGCCTTAGTAACCCATTGCTCTTAAGTTAAAAATCCTAATAATTACACTCTCTCTATTTTTTTAAAATTTTAAATATTTTTTTATTTTATTTTTTAATTTCTTATTCTCATAAATCGGTCTTCTAAATAAAGCATAGGAAAGAGCTTTTCAATACTTATTTTTCAATCCTTTAGGGATGATACTCTACTCATTTACTTTCTTACTTGATCGACTGGTGCACTTGCCATAGCTATAGATTAGCATGCATCACTATTCATGTTAAGCAGATATTGCAAAAGCACGAGCATAATAACTGAAGAAGTTTCAAAATGGTTATCAGGACATGTATAGTTTTAGATCGTTCTTCATCTCATGAGTTAAATTTTATAATCACCACTATAAAAAATAATTAAAGTAGTAACCAAGATCATTTATAAAAAAAATTATCTTATAATCGGATATCGTTTGATCCTTTGATCACTCGTTTATTATTTAACGACCGAAACTAACCTATACTAAATTGACCAAGATAACGATATCCGATCGAAGTAAAATTTTGATAGTATGCTACAAACATCACCAAGATCATCATTATAGGTTTTTGGATCCATCAAAGATCTTCATCTATCATATCATCGCATCATCATTTGTGGTTGTCGAAATCAATTTTTTCTAATCGACGAAATTAGGGCTATCAGATCGAGATGATCTTTTGCGATGATACTCTAATGATAATTATTTAGATAATGAATAATGAAGATGGACATTAAATTTTAAAATTATAAAATATTTAAGAAAAAAAATATATGGCAGTGATTATAATTAACCGCTGTCATAAATAAGCTTATAGCAGCGGTTCATACTAACCGCTGCTATAGATCCAACTTATGCCGGTGATTTTACTAACCACTGCTATAGGTCCGACCTATAGCAGCGCTTAAAATGAACCACTGCTGTAGATCGATATATGGCTATGATTTTTTATAATTGCTGCTATAGGCCTGACCTACGATAGTAGTTTTCGTTAACCACTGCTATATGTCAGACCTATAGCAGCGATTACAAAAACCGCTGTCACAGACTTGATCTATAGCAGCGGTTAATGAAAATCGCTGCCGTAGGATCTATGACAGTGGTTTCGAAAATTGCTACCATAGATCATTTTTATAGTAGTGTATCCAAGATGATTTTGGAAGGATCCATAGAGTGCGGAGGATCTGAAGAAGTAGCAACGGTGATCAAGGTGCAGTGGTAGGTCCAATAGTACAGTATTGGATGGTTGGCCTTGGGTGACTCGATCGGATATAGAGTCAGCTTCTGCAGTATCAAGAGAACTTTGGTCCCAGGTGGAGCACCGAACAGAGGTGGCTTCATAGGTGTTGGAAGATATGGCACAAGTTCAGAGCTGAGGGGTGCAGAGAGAGGAGTGATATCCCAACACTAGCATTGGAGATACACAGTTCTAGATAGAGTTGTGTGTGCAGGAGGATAGATATAGTTCTGAGGAGATCGTGTCAAGGTATGCAATAAGTGTCAGTATAAGAACACTGCAGGATCTTAAGAAAAGTCTAGGATAATTGATGCGGTTGCCAAGCAAAAGGATACTTACAATTTCTAGGACTGTGCAAAGGAGCAAGCCAAGATCTTCAATAGTGGAGGGAGGCATCCCAAAGACCTTAAAGAAAGCTCAGTAGCTAAAAAAATATGGCGGTGGTAAGGTGTGCACATGAGGCTGGTGAACCTGCTACAAAAGAAGTTCAGCCTTTACCTGAGACAATCTACCACGAATCCCCGAGCTGACTACAATACCACCCAAATGGATTATTAACTCTATCTCTATGGAAAACCACCATCCCATTTTCTGGTCAGGTGC
The DNA here is from genome assembly GCA_006176705.1 of Cocos nucifera. Classification (NCBI taxonomy): domain Eukaryota; kingdom Viridiplantae; phylum Streptophyta; class Magnoliopsida; order Arecales; family Arecaceae; genus Cocos; species Cocos nucifera. Next base: position 93,009 of record QRFJ01002562.1, on the reverse strand, counting down.
GAGGATGAGCATGCCTTTGAATTAGTAGTCACGTTGGTGAAGATACTAGACCTTCGCTCAAGGATCAGGGCGAGCAAAATTTGAAGGAGAAGCTAGAATTATAGGTGGCCCATCTCGGGGATGATGCCCCTACTGCTCTGCATACTTTTAATTTGAAATGGATATTCGACTGAAGCTACTGGTCCTAGAGACAGTAGAAATTAGTTGACCAATTGTTCTATTAAGGTATGCAACGACAGCGAAATTATGCAAGAAGACATTGCAAGGTGTGCTAAAGCTTAGGCACACCAAGATGGAGATTGTAAGGATTGATGTGGTGCTCCCCAAACTTGGAAGGCCACAGAAGGAGTCAGGATGATGATTCCAAGAAGTCTAAGATAGGTATGGTTCTAGAGCTAGAACAGGAGTTATTCTAAGATAGAGACGGTGTCTAGCCCTCCATGGGCTTGAGATTCAGGTGTGAGGATCTTGAGAGGCTTGGTAGGTGCTCCGAAGACTTGAAAATATAAGATAGAGCAAAGAACCAATACCAAGAAGAAGTTTCAACCAAGAATAGGGCTGGCACACTATTAGAGATGTCTCGATCTCAGGTGGAAACATCTTGGTTCCTACTGAGACATCTCGAGGATGGGCTAAGGCATCTCGATCTCAGAGTTCATCCAAATAGAGAGTGGCATTCGGCATTGCATGCAAGGGGAGAGGACTCAGTTAGAAGATGAGACATCTCGATTACAGGCGAGACGTCTCATCTCAATTAGAGACGTCTCAATTTTCATAGGCAGAAATGAATGGAAGTTCTGTTTAGATCTAGAATAGGATTTTATCCTAGGGGTCTTAAGGCCTGGTTTGAGAGATCTTAAAGGGGCTAACTCATGTACGGGTCAGGTTTGGATCCAGTGGATGAGAGCATATAAAATAATGGGTATACATGGGTTTAGGTAAGTGCTTTCATGTATTGGATTAGCCTAAGAAAGTTTTTCAGCTGGGGTTTGGATTTATAAGGATTTATGTGGTGTAGCAAAAATTCTAGGATATATAAACTCAGTTAGTGTAACTTTTATAATAGAGTTGAATACAATTGAGCTTTTCTCTTTAACTCTCTTTCCTTCTCTCTGATTCCAATGCCAAAACCCTAAGCTCCATCCCCTTTCTCTCTTCTTCTTAGATCTTCAATTTGCTAGATTAACACCTTGATTTCAAGAAAGAGATTGGATCTACGGTTGTGGCTCCAAGCAACCATAGGCACAACAGTATCATATACACCTTTTCTTCTAGCTCTCCATTTAGGAAAGCTGCCTTCACATCCATCTATCAGATTTCATAGTCCAAATGGGCAACTATCGCAAACATAATCCAAATAGATTTGAGCATTGCCACAGGAGAAGATGTCTCATCACAATCTATACCACAATACTGATGATATCCCTTGACAACAAGATGGGCTTTATATATCTCCATCTTTCCATCTACATCCTTTTTCTTTTGAAGATCCACTTACATCCAATGGATTTTATCCCTTTAGATAGATCAACTAATGTCCATACATTGTTGACCTTCATGGACTCTATATCATAGATTCAAGTTATTTATCAGAGTTAGATCTCTGCATTGCATCTATGTAGGTGATTGGATTCTCATCGTTCTTATCGAGCAGGACAGGATCATCATCCCGAACTAGAAATCCATAGTATTTGTCCGATTGGTGCGGTTCTCTACTGGACCATCTTAATTATCCTGGTGCATTGGACTCCGAGTTTGATCTAATAAAATTTGGTTCAGATTCAGTTACTAGTGTCGGTTCTTCTATCTGTTAAACTTTCTCAAGTTCAACCTTAGAGGCATTATAGTTCCTTCACCAAGAAACTTCTTTTCTTAAATGACCACCTTAAGGCTAATGAATACCTTTTATTCATTAGCAAGGTAGAAATAATATTCTTTGATTTCTTTCAAGTATCTTATGAAATTACACTTGTTATACCTACGTCCAAGCTTGTCCATCATCAAATATTTGACTAAGCTGAACACCCCCAAATCCTAAGGTATGAGAGTACTGGCTTATGCCCTATCCATATCTCATATGGCATTTTAGCTATAGACTTACTCGAAACCCTATTAAGAACATAATAAGTTGATTCAAGTGCATATTCTTAAAGAAGATAGGCAAACTGGCAAAGCACATCATGGAACGAACCATATCTAACTAGGTTTGATTCTTTTTTTCTGACACACCATTATATTGTGGTGTCCTAAGAGGAGTCCATTGGGAGAGAATTTCATTCTTTCCTAGATTTGTCAAAAATTCATTGGAAAGATATTCACCTCCTCAGTCAGATCAAAGAATTTTAATACTCTTTTCAGTTTATTTCTCTATTTTATTATGGAATCATTTAAACTTTTCAAACAACTTAGACTTGTATTTCATCAAGTAGACATACCCATACCTAGATACATCGTCTGTGAATGTAATAAAGTAGTATATCCATCTTTGGCACTAGTACTCATAGGTTCACATTCATCAATATGTACTAGACCTAGAAGCTCACTAGCTCCCTCACCATTTTCAGTAAAATGTGACTTGGTCATCTTCCCAAGTAGATAGGACTCATAGGTGGGCAATGATTCAAAATCATTGACTTTGAGGATTTTTCCTTGAGTCAATCTATTCATCATGTTCTTGTTAATATGACCCAGCCTACAATGCCAAAGATAGTTATCAGATACACTATCTATCCTAGGACATTTATCGGACGAGTAGACTATATTAATTAATAGGCTATGGTAATATGTAAATTTTATTATTCAATTATCCATTACACATAATAACTGTAGACCCATGATATCACTCGAACGTCAATCATTCTTGATACCACAAGCACCGATACCATATTGCAGAAGCTCCTAATCTTTAGCATGGACCTAAAAAAACTTGTGACATTCTCTATGGACAGCAAACCATCGATTCTCCACCTAAATCTATGATGCGGCACCTCCCTCCTTGGGCTTAAGGGAGATGCCCCCTTCTTTAGGGCTTCTTTAAGAACCTTAGGCCGGTAACTCTAGAGAGAAGAGAAGAAGAGAGAATTGAGGAAGAAAAGATCTGTATTGATTCCACTCTTGAAAATCCTAATACAATCTATGTATTTATACATAGCCATTATGCTCGACCAAAAACTCCCCTGGCTAACCCAATACATGAAAGCACTCACCAAGCCCATGTACACCTATTTCTTCCATGCTATCATTCTCTGGATCTAGACCAGATCCATACATGAATTAGCCAGCTCAAGACCTCCCAAACCAAGCCTTAAGACCCCTAGGATCAACCCAGACTCTAGCCCAAAATAGACCCTTGCATAACTCTGCCCGTGCATTGAGCCGGCTTAGTCTAAGGACTGAGCTGGCTCAGTCCAAAACTGAGCTAGCCCAGTCCTGTACAGTGCTTGCAGTCCTAAAACTCAACCTTTCTATTTTGCCTATGCTCTGAGACTTAGTCAATCCAATTTTGAACTGAACCGGCTAACCTGCAAAAAATCTTCTTTCTGTAGTCTTGATTCTCCGATTTTGATTCCTTGCTTCACCTTATATCTCAGATCTCTGAAGACCGACCAAGCTCCTAAAATCTTTGGAGCCATCACCGTGACTCTTTTCGTGGCCTCCCAAGGCTTGGGAGCATCATAAATTCTCACAATCTCCATCTTGATGCCCCAAGCCTTGGCAAATACCTCGATAATGCCCTCTTGCATGATCTCACTATCCCTACGCACTCGACAGCACCTGTGCAAACATTACCTCCACCAATCCTCTTTAACTATTGTGCACCTTTGAGGCCTTTGGGATGACCGCCTCCACTATGGAAAACCTATGCTTGCTTCTTGGCACCATCCTAAAATTATAGAATTCCTTATGTTCAGCAATTGCATCACTTTCTTTAGACTTTCCTGGAGATCATGCAATATTTCTTTACCAACACTCGCCACATATCCTGATGCTCCATCTGACACTGTCCCCTCAGAGCCAAGCCTATTTCTCTGCACAATCCTCTCCACCTGGATCTGTACAGCCTCAGCACTGGTGCTGGAATATAGGTCCTCCCTGTGTAGCCCCTGCTTTGAACCCATATCACAGCTTCCTCCTCCCGTGAAGCCACCTCTGCTCAGTGCTCTACCTAAAATTGAAGTCCCCCTAATGCCGTAGAAGCCAACTCTATCTCCAAGTCTCCTAAGGCCAACCATCCAATGCTGCACTATTGGGACTACCATTGTACCTCAAACACCATCGCTGTCCCTTCGAATCCTCCATGCTCCATTGATCCCTTCGAAGCTATCTCGGATACCTCCATAACATGCGGACACCTCCAAAATCCAAGAGCTCATTCAACTCTTCTAAATCCAGTGACTGAATCCTAAGGAATTCCATCCTAGTCTATCTCTTCTGCCCCGACACCAGCCATTACTTTAGTTGCATTCAAAAAACCATCCTCCACCTGAACCATGACTCTTCTTGGTGCCCCTATAGAAGAAACTTGATCTATGATACTTTCGACTGCCTGAGACCTTCTGGCTCTCCTTGAGACCTACACCCGATCTTTCTAAGATATCCCTGACACCATCTGCTGAGATACCTCCCTCGACTGCTGCATCGTTGAGCCTCTCTTAGTCCTATGCTTCTAAGAAAGTGCTACTATAGCACTCCAATACTTCCTAGCCTTATCATTGTGCCGCTCTATAGCCATCTAGTCCCAACCTACTGGACCTCCATGGATCATCCATCTCCATCATCCCCAAGGCTCTATAAATTCATGCTCTACGATAGCACATACTATTGCAGCAATTTTCAAAATTACTACAATAGAGTCTACGGTAGTGGTTACAAAGAATCGCTGCTAAAGGACCGACCTATAGCAGTGGTTACAAGAAATCGCTGCCATAATCTGACCTATGGCAGTGGTTCTTTTTAACCGCTGTCATAGTCCGATCTATGGCAATGAATCTTCATAACCACTGCTATAAGTTTGATCTATAGCAGTGATTAGGACAACCGCTGCCATAGGTCGGACCTATAGCAGCGGTTTCTTGTAACCACTGCTATACATTGATCTATGGCAGCGGTTATTTATAATCACTATAATATATATTTTTTTTATTTTTTTTAAATATTATATAATTTTAAAATTTAATATTCATCTTTGTCATTCATTATCTAAATAATTATCATTAGAGTATCATCATAAAAGATCACCTCGATCTGATGATCCTAGCTTCATCGATCAAAATAATTTAATTTCGACGACTACGAACGACGATGCGATGATCTGATAGATGAAGACCTTCGATAGGTATGAAAATCTGCAATGATGATCTCAGTTATATTTATAGCATACTATCAAAATTTTACTTCAATCGGATATCGTTATCTTGGTCAATTTAGTATAGGTTAATTTCGTCCGTTAAATGATAAACGAGTGATCCAAGGATCAGATGGTGTCTGATTATGAGATAATTTTTTTTATAAATGATCTTGGCTACTACTTTAATCATTTTTTATAGGATTATAAAATTCAACTCATGAGACTAAGAACGATCTAAAACTATACATTGCTCGATAACCATTCTTGAACTCCATTGGTTGTTTTATGCATGTACTCGTGCTTTTGCAATTTCTACTTAACATGAACAGTTCATATAAAAATGATTTAAATTTTACTATCATCATTATATGAAATGATTAAAATTATAACAAAAATCATTTAGCTAAAAAATTATCTCATAATTGGACGTCGTTTAGCCCTTTGATCACTTATTTCTAATTAAACGGTCGAAATCATTCCATACTAAATTGACATGATAATGATATCTGATTGAAATAAACTTTTTGATAGTATGCTACAAATATTATCAAGATCATCATTGCAGATTTTTGAATTGATCGAAGGTCTTCATCTATCAATCATCGCATCGTCGTTCATGATTGTTAAAATCAAAATTTTTTTATCGATGAAGCTAGGGCCATCGAATCGAGGTGATCTTTCGTGACAATACTCTAATGATAGTTATTTAGATAATGAATGATGAAGATGGATATTAAATTTTAAAATTATATAATATTTAAAAAAAATTAAAGAAAATTATTTTCAATCTACGGTAGTGGTTACTAGAAACCACTGTCGTAGATCTATTGTAGCGACTTTTAGTAACCGTTGTCATAGATCAATAACAGTGGATCAAAAATCGCTGCCATAGGTTAGATTAAAAATCTCTAATTTTCTTTCCTCTTATGCCCGCGCTCTCTCTCTCCCCTCCTCTCTGTCACCGATGAGACTCCATGTATCCCGTCGCTACCCCCCCCACATCCTCGACTGCCGCCCGGTCGCCCACCCCTTCCCCTCCCAAGCCATCGCCCCCCACCCTCCCATCCCTATCACCGCCCGATCGCCCATCCCTTGCCCTTCCTATTCTCAACCGCCGCCGCCACCCCCCACCCTCCCCATCCCTGACCGCGGCAGCCTGCCCCCTGTCCTTTCCATCCCCGACCGCCCGTCGCCCACCCTCCCCATGCCCGATCGCCGCCCCCATCCTCCCAATCCCCTTCGAGCCCCCTCTCCCTCTCTCTTTTCTCTTTCTCTTTCTCACTCTTCTCTCTCTATCTCACTATCTTGCTTTTATTTCGTAGGTTACCTCTAGCACCATCCTCTTCCTCTAGCATCATCGTCGGTGACCCTTGGAGCTTTTGGTGCGATCTTCTTTCTATAATCATAGGTATATTTTTTATTTTAATTTTATAGTATTATTTATTAATCATTAGACTAAACCTATCAATGGATTGCGTTTGTGCCAGAACCAAGATATTCAGCTCCAAATCCGATTATAATTATTGATATCGAATCTGAATCCGAATACCCAATGGATCCATACTTGAAGTATCAGATCCAGATCCTAATGGATCTCGAGTATCTGGATCCAATTTTGAGATCCAAAACTAAGAAAGGGAGAGGAAGAGAGGGAGGGAAGGGGTCCAACCTCACCGCCATTGTCGGTAAGGGAGCTCGAGAGAGAGAGGGAGGGAGGGAGGGAGGGGGTCCGCCCTTGTCGGCATCATTGAGAGGGAGGGGGTTCATTGTAGAATTTATTGGATAATATTTTCTGAATGTTTATATCTTGTTGCTTTTATTTATTGCATTGCATAACAATAAACTCATCAATTGATTAGTATACAAAATCTTCGACATCCATATAATTATATGTAATTATACAGATAAGAGAATTATGTATCATGATCAATTGATTATCTAATTTGGATGGTTTAAAAATTATAGATAATTCTATAGGTAGTTATAGTAATCAAATTGTATGCTAAGAATTGTAAATAAAATTTTGGACAGTATTTTTTTTTTGTTCTCCCTACATGGGAGAACTAAAGAAAAATGCTATCAAAATTTCATTCGATCCCTGTTGCATATCGTTTGATTACTGTATCGAACCTATAGAATTAATGCAATTTTTGAATGGGATAGGACCTATCTTTATCTATTAGTTGGTGATATGATGCATTTATTACATATTTATTTATAATGCATTAGTATATAATTTAAGTTTCATAAATGATTTAATTGCAGTGTCATCATTTTTAAAATGGATAAGAAGTGGATGAAGTTTAGTAGACTCTCGACAGAATATGAGATAGGACTTCAAAAATCTTTTGATTTTGCTATAAAAAAATTTGGGAACCATGGACTGATCCAATGTCCTTGTAAAAAGTATATGGGTGGATCGTAGCTATCTCATTAAGATGTAAATGATCACCTCACTATTTATGCTTTTAAAGTCGGTTATGAAATTTGTTGGGACCAACATGGTGAGGGTAAACCACAAGGACACGATCAACATGATGGAAGAGTGGAACAAATTGTTCGTGATATTTTTTTGTTTGTTGGCCATAATAATGGTGCAACTACGTCCATGCCTGATCCTGCGGTTGATGGAATGACAAACAGTGAGGATGTAGAAAAAGTCCATAAGTTGATGGAGGATGCTAATATTCTGTTGTATCCCAGATGTGAAAAGATGGCGAAGCTAGAGTTCTTAATGCGATTGTATCATGCAAAATGCTCTAATGGGTTCAATAATAATGGAGTGAACTACATATTAGAGCTTTTAGGAGACATTCTTTCGAACGATGCATAAATTTTGAAGAATAATTATGAGGCATTGAAGATTATTGAACAACTGAGCTTTGCTTACACCAAGATACATGCATGTCCCAATGATGGCATGCTCTATTGGGAGGGGGATGTCAACCAAAATGAGTGCATGAGGTGCAGTGTGTCAAGATGGAAATAGAATAAAGATGGCACATTGACTCGTGTACCTCAAAAGTTGATGTGGCATTTTTCTTTGATTCTGAGACTACAAAAGTTGTTTATGTCAGCAAGGACATCGAAGGACATAAGATGGCATAAAGAAGACCGAATAAAAGATGATACATTAAGGCATCCAGTTGATGGAGAGGCATGATAAAAGTTTAATGAATTATATCCTGACTTCGCACATGGGGTACGTAATGTGAGGTTGGACTTGTCGTGCGATGGTTTCAACATGTTCAAGCATATGAATACCGTCCATAATGTATGGCCAGTATTTATTCATGTTTACAATCTTCCACCGTGGATGTGTATGAAAAAATCCTTTGCTTTAATGATAGTGCTCATCCCTGGATCGATGGAGGTAGGTAATGACATTGATGTTTATTTGCAGCCTTTTATTGTTGAGCTGAAACAGTTATGGAACATTCAAAATGTTTCAACTTTTGATGCTTTGCTGAATGAGTCATTCTTCATGCGTGCAATGCTTTTGTGGATAATAAATGACTTTTCAGCCTATGCCCTAATATCGAATTGGAGCACCAAAGGTGAGCTAACATGCCCAGTTTGTGAAAAAAATATCCGATCTAGAAGGTTGACACATCGAAGGAGCTTTAGCTTTATGGGGCATCGATATTTTCTCTATCGAAACCATCCATACAGAAGGGATGCACGCTCATTTGATGGCACTATTGAAGAAAATGAGGCACCTAGCTGAATGTCTGAAAGTGATGTACTTAGAGAGTTGGATGGTCTCAATGTTGAATTTGGGAAAGGTGATCCGATTGATGGCAAAAAGAAGAAGCATCGATCAAAGAAAGATGATACATACTTTAATTGGAGGAAAAAGAGCATCTTCTTTGACTTGTCATATTGAGAGATAAACTTATTGCACCACTTCTTAGATATAATACATTAAAAAGAATGTGTGCGAGCTCCTATTGGCAACAATTTTAAATATCAAAGATAAGACTAAGGATGACTTGAATTCTTGATTTGACTTGAAAGAATAGGGTATTAGGAGATCACTCCATCCAGAGCCGATAGGGAAAGAACAGTGGAGGCTTCCTCAGGCATGCTATGTTATGAATGCCTCCAAACGGTCAATATTTCTTCATGTGTTGGAGAACATAAAGGTCCCTAATGGATACTCAAGCAACATATCAAAGCATGTGAATAGTAAGAATGTCAAACTTGGAGGATTGAAGACTCATGATTATCATGTGCTGATGCAGAAATTGATCCCAATAGCTATTCACTGTGTTGCCAAAAAATGTCAGAATGATTGTTATTCATCTTTGCAACTTTTACAGAGATATTTGTGCAAAGAGGTTGCTTAAGAAAGATGTAACGAAAATGAAGACAAGGGCGGTGACTATATTATGTAATCTAGATAAGATATTTCTACCATCATTTTTTATGGTTATGATGCATCTTACCATACACCTTGCGAAAAAAGTTATACTTGGAGGCCCAGTGTTCTGCCGATGGATGTATCCTACTGAGAGAAATATTCAAACTCTGAAATCTTATGTAAGAAATATGAATCACCCAGAGGGATCTATAGGAGAAGGTTATTTAGATCAAGAGTGTATGGATTTCTATACTATGTACTTAAATAAGCTCAAGATATGTCGTAATCGATCAATGAGAAATTAGAATGATCAGTATGAGCCAATTGAGCCTGCATTTGAGTTCATTCCACAATCAGGTGGACTTTCTACTTCATACCATTTCACTGATTTAAGCATTGAGGAAAGGGATAAGGCACACCTCTACGTGCTCTTCAATTATGATGTCATTGAGCCATACATAAGGTGAGTCACTCAGCCTTATTTATTTCATAATAAGTAGAAGAAAATATCTAATTATAAATAAATTTATTCTTTGTATATGCAGCAAACACAAGAAGGTCAAAAGAGTAAAATATGACGCTCTAAGTATGCGGCAGAAAGAGAAAATATATAATAAAAAATTTTCTAAATAATTCAAAGATCATGTAAGCGATTATATATTCTTGCCTTGTACAACTTATTTGAACATCTTTACTAATTAGGTGTCATATCCTTAATTAGGTGTGGAGATTGCCGCTCAATAATGTGAGCCCTAAAGTACGTGCTCTTTCAATGGGTCCTAATCGTACCATGCATGATTATAAATAGCTCGTCATTAATGGCTACAGGTTTAATATTCATAGTAGGTCCATAAATATGATAATACAAAATAGTGACGTCATGTTGAGCACCACCACTGGATGTTATGCTAGCTCAAGGGATTCACAGCCTCGTATGAAGGATTTGAACTATTATGGCATGGTAGAGAAGATGGTTATCCTGAACTATTATTCTAAAAGGAGGATTGCATTGATGAAATATGGTTGGTTTGATAACTTATCATAGTCTAGGATGAAGATTGATGAGTGTGATTTTACTCTTATTAACATACAACGCCATCTTCGCACTGAAGAACTATATATACTTGCCTCTCAAGCTAGTCAAGTCTTCTACGTTAGTGATCCCTTAGAGCCTCAATGGGATGTTGTTATGAAGATGGTGCCTAGGCATATTTTTGATGATACCGAAGTTGATGACGATGTTGGACTATGCATGCAAAGTACCCCTCTAGGACAAAACTTACCTGGTACTGTCGAGGTCTCAAAGATATTTATCAGGAGCGATGGTGATATCCATATTGTAGATGCCACTAGACGATGACTTCAACATTCTAGTATAAATTATTAAAGTTTATTTATTGATGTGCTGCTAATATTATTGTTCAACATGTTAAATTTGTTCCCTAGAGGTTGCAACCCCCATCTCTCGAATGACTATGCAGAGCTCCGCATCTGAGCCATATCGATAGACCGTGCCGTGCCATGCCATGGCTTGTGCCATGCCGGTAGACCGTTGTGTCGTGCCTTGGGCCATGTCGTGCTGTGCCATGCCTTGGGCCATGCCGTGTTGGTAGGTCGTGCCGTGCCATGCCATACCATGCCGTGTCATGTCGGTAGACCATGCCTTTGGCCATGCCATGACAGTAGATACCATAAATATCATATATAGAATGTTATCATCTATGCTAAAGATTAAAATGTGCAACTTGATAGATGGATCAGAAAAATCAATCAAGACTCAAATGAAACATAAAATCTAAACGCGAGTCAAAATCACCCAAATTGAACACCAACCCTCAACTGATTTATTAATAATCAGCAAAACAAAAGCTAGATTCAATGCATACAAATATTCCATAAGCCTAACCTGAATGCTCTTAAAAGTCTATTCCTTGGCCTTAAAGTTTAAATTTAACCTAATATTGAATGAAAATGTAGCCTTGTCATGCCATGTCGGTAGGCCATGCTGTACCGTATCGGTAGGCCGTGTCGTGCCTTAGATCGTGCCGTGTCGGTAGGCTATACCATGCCATGTCATGTCGGTAGTTCGTGCCTTGGACCATGTCATGCCGGTAGGCCCTGTCGTGGGCCATGCCAGCCGCTAAGAGAACCCCTGGCTGCTGAGAGAACTCCTATCTTATTGCTTTTGTTTATTGCACTGTATAGTGATAGACCCGTCAATTGATTAGTGTACATAATTTTTGGCATCCATATATTTATATGTAATTGTACATATAGTACCTAGGCAACATCTTTGATTATTGTTTAACATATTATATTGATTAATATTCATTAATATTGCAGGTCATGATGGCATCGAAACATCATCTAGCTTTCACCCCTACCTCATGATAGGTTATGCAGAGTTCAGCATCTGAGGAGTAGTCAGAGCATACTCCATACACCTCCGCATCGACTACTCAGGGATCTTTACCATCGGCATCTACTCTACTGGTGACATCTACTCCATTGACCTCTGAGCCTCCACCATCATCCACATCTCCGACACATGCTACTCCATCAACATCTAAGTGTACATTTTTATTATATTATTTATTTATTTTTTATATAGTATTTATATACTTATATATTTGCATAACGTATTTTCATTGTAGGTGCATCATCTAGTAGGATATTTTGTGGTCCCACATGTATGGTGCATGTATGGAATCATCAGCATCAGGTGATGGTACAGTATGATCTGGAGGAGAGGCCAGTAGGGAAGACCGCACGAAAAATGCATTCCTTTTTCGGAGTGCTTGTGAGATGATCAGACATTATTCTTATAGAGCCCAGAGATCGATGATTGATGGATGATATTGTCAGAAACTAGATGTGGGAGGAGATATGGGTAAGTGCATCTTAATTATATTTATGCATTTTACATGTTTATACTATGTTTGATTAGAATAATTTTATAACTGACATAACTTTGTATAGAGGAGGTACGACTTTTCTGATCATGAGAGGGCTCGAGATATCTGACTGAAGAACATCAAAAAATTATACCAAGGCTACAAATCAAGCTCCATAGAGGATGGCTTGAGCACCGATGAGACACTCCAAAGGAGCTTGTTCCTTGGATATAGGATTGTCCTCCAAGTCAGTGGGAGAGGATGGTTACACATTGGAGGAGCCAGGAGTTTAAGGTAAAATTACTAACTTTTAAATTTTTTAATATGGTTAAAGTTATATTTAAATTTTTTTTTTAAATATTTATTATTTATTTGAATACTTGTTAGGCTATCTTCCATCAGAATCGAGAGAATCGGGCAGTCCAGGAGTATATGCACATTCTCGACTGTGAGTCTATGGCCAGTCGTGTGCATAGAGAGTTAATGAATTCTAAATCTTAGTAGATAAATTAAATTAATATTTTTTATATTTCTAATAAACTGATCCATTGTTATAACTGATGAGAGATGGAGTGATGTTCAGTCATAACGAGATCTTTCGATCCAACCGTATGGACAAGAAGGGCAGGCCAATGAATACTGTGATCGAAAGAATTTTTATAAGTATTAAATATATTAGAATATATGATTAGTATTATAGCATCTGTTATAAAATTTTATTTGCACTTACAATTATAGGATCAGTTAGATGCGCTCGCAAGCAAGGGCCCAGATACCTCTGGCCCCCATGACCATCTGTCTCTAGTCTTGGAGCTGATATAGGCTCGGACATACGTCGATCAACTATTGGTCTGAGGCAAGCCTCTCTTCATAGGCTTCCAGTGTCGTCAGTCGAGAGAAGCTTGAGGCAGCATTGGCATAGGCAGATCATGCTGTGATGCGGACAGATCGGGCAGAGGAGTGGGCATCTCATCTGAAGGACATCGTGAGAGACATGGTGTCGATGCTCAGCACATATTTTGGAGGTGCCTTCATGAATTTTGAGGATATGTTAGCATGCATTCCAGCTCCAGCTCCTCCAGCTTCGATTTTGGCTCCAGCTCTAGCTCCAACTCTGCCTCCAGCTCATGCTCCATCTCCCGAGAATGACGACGATGTAGATTTAGGAGACTTTTGATGTATTTATTTTAAAAAAATATTATAACAAATTTTATTCGATGATAAAATTTTAGTATTTTAGAAATATTTTTATGTTTATAATATTTTTTTATATTATATATCTCTACATTTAATAGATAAAATATATAAAAAATTAAAAATTTTATATTTTTTTAATTATTCAGAAGCTATGGCAGTGGGTTTACAACTGGTGCCGTAAGCAATGTATCAACCGCTGTATTAGACCTATGGCAGCGGTTACGTAATCGCTTCCATAGACAAGACTATGGCAGCGGTTACGTAATCACTGCAATAGGGTCTATATAGCAGTGGTTTTAATAATCGCTGCAATAATCGCTACCATAGACCTACGATGATGGTTGTAGTGGCAGCGGTTAGAGTGGTTTTAATAATCGCTGCAATAATCGCTACCATAGACCTACGATGATGGTTGTAGTGGCAGCGGCTAGCTAACCGCTGTCATAGCCTATAGCAGCAATTTTTTGGGCTATGACAGTGATTACAAATTGCTGCCATAGTCCGATTCCATAGTACTGATCGCTGAATACATCTCCAACTATTTTTCCATCTTTCTGACACCGAAGGACGTATAGTTGCTTCTTCAGCCTTTCTTCGACCATTATCCCTTAGAAAACCTCTATTCAATAGCCCCACACTACCCATCTTTCTAGAGAATCCTGATTCTCTCTATTAGGATACCTTCCTCGGCTGCTGCATCGTCGAGCCTCTTTCAATCTTACATCTTCAGAAAAATGCTATTGCAGCACTCCAGCGCTCCCTACCAGTCACATAACCATCATACACCCTGATTTTTTTACCAAGACCGATCAGCAAATCATGCATCCAATCCTTCCATCCTGGGAACATTCTTTTTCGTTAATCCTCTGAACCTCCACCTTCAACTCGCTGCTCTCGATTGGCCAAACCGTAGCAATAATAAAGATAAAGCTGAGACATACCATGGAATCCTTGTGCAGATTTCTGGTTTCACCTTGTATGACTTCTCTTTCACTTTCACGCACCATCAGGCTCTAAAACTTGGCTCTTTCCACACACCATCAGGCTCTAAAACTTAGCTCTGATACTATATTATCGTCCATAATGTCTCAGGCATCACCTAGCTCTAATACCAAATGTAGACCCATGATATCGATCAAACGCCAATCATCCTTGACATCACAAGCACCGATACCATGTTGTGGAAGCTCCTGATCTTTAGCATGAATCTGAAGAAATCTATGTTATTCTCTATGGGCAGTGTTGGTGCAAAATCTGGTTAACGTCGGATCGAGCTAGAGTAGGAAAAAAAGGGGTCACCGTCAATGATCTACAAAATAAAGTTTCATTCGGAGTCGGTGGTGGTGGCTCTGACAGGATCCTTCGATGATCAAATCAGCTCTTTTAGCCAACAAAAATGGAGTGCTCAGACAAGAATTCAGTAGAATTTTGAAAAGAAAAAGAGAGCTTAGAGAAAATATATCTGGAGGATCCCTTTTATAGACGGAGCCTATATAGCCGTAACCATCCAGTAGTGGGCCGCTCGGGGCCACGTAGAATTTATTACCATAACCATCCGATAGTGACCGCTCGAGGCTCTGAAAAATTTATTACTAAGAGAGGTGTCATCTGTTCGTTGAGATTTAATAGTCGAAGTTCGGAGGAAGTACGCATTGGTTGAAGAGATTTGACATATGTCAATTCTAGAGAAGTTCAAACTCCTAAAGAAAATACGGCTAGAGAAAATCATCCAAGAGGAATACTACTTGAAATCTGAAAGTAATCCACTGGAGGAATCCAGATGGAGTTCGACTGATGGAGTAGTCCAAAAGGAGTCCGACTGAAGAAGTTTGATTGAAGAAGAAGTCCAGAAGAAGTTCAGCTCCTAAAAAAATCTGACTAAAGGAAAAGTTCGAAAGGAGTTCGACTCTTGGAGAAATTTGACTGATGAAGTTTGGAAGGAGTTCGACTCCTGGAGGAATTCGCTTGAAGAAAAAATCTTGAAGAAATCCGACTGTTGGAGGAATCTGACCTTAGAAGTCTTAAAGGAGTTCAACCACTGTAGGAGTCCGAGAGGAGTTTGGCCACTGGAGGAGTCTGAAAGAAGTTTGGCTTCTGAAGGAATTCGACTGAAGAAGAAATTTGAAAGAAGTTCAGCTCCTAGAAGAGTTCGGCCACTAATGGAGTTCGGGAGGGATTTGGCTCCTGGAGGAATCTGACTGAAGAAGAAGTTCAGAAGGAGTTCAACTTCTGGAGGAATTCGACTGAAGAAAAAGTCTTGGAGGAATCTGACTGATAGAGAAATTTGACTGAAGAGAAGTCTGGAAGGAGTTCGACCACTATAGGAGTTCGGAAGGGGTTCAGCTGTTGGAGGAGTTCGGTCGTTGAAGGAGTTTGGAAGAAGTTCGGCTCCTAAAGAAATCCTACTGAAGGAGAAGTCCAGAAGGAGTTTGGCTCTTGAAGGAGTTTGGCCACTAGTGGAGTCCGGAAGGGGTTTGGCTCTTAGAGGAATCTGACTAAATGAGAAGTTTGAAAGAAGTTCGGCTCCTGGAGGAATCTGATTGAAGAAAAGTCCTAGAGGAATTCGACTGCTGGAGGAATCCAACTAAGAAAAAATTTGGAAGAAGTTTGACCACTGCAGAAGTTCGGAAGAGGTTTCATTGCTGAAGGAGTTCGATCATTGGAGGAGTCCAGAAGAAGTTTAGCTCCTGAAGGAGTTCGGCCACTGGTGGAGTCCGAGAGGGGTTCAGCTCCTGGAGGAATTTGGCTACTGAAAGAGTCTGGAGGGGTTCGACCACTGGAGGACGAATTTTCAATCAAAATTCTTTCGTAATTATCAGTTACATTAGGCTAAACATCAGACTGAACTTCGATGGGAGCAGGGTTTGTCCCCAATACTAGTCCCCCCACTCTCGAGTTCAAAATTTGAAGGGAGTACAAAAAAGATGACTACCAAAGTTATTTTTTTGGCTCTACACCCATTGAGGTTGAAGCTCGGGGAAGATCTTATCTTCGATTAAAGTTGAAGCTCGAAAGAGAGCTTATCTCCCATGGAGGTTGAGAGAGATCTTATCTTCTTTTGAAGTTGAAGCTCGGAAGAGATCTTATCTCCAACCAAGTTTGTAGGAGATCTTATTTTCTATTAAAGCTGAAGCTCGGAGGAGATCTTATCTCCAGCTAAGGTTGTAGGAGATCTTATCTCCTATTAAAGTTGAAGCTCGGGAGAGATCTTATCTCCAATCAAGGTTGTAGGAGATCTTATCTCCTATTGAGGTTGAAAGAGATCTTATCTCTTATTGAAGCTGAAGCTTGGAGGAGATCTTATCTTCAGCTGAGGTTATAGGAGATCTTATCTCCTATTAAAACTGAAGTTTGGGAGAGATCTTATCTCCAACCAAGGTTATAGAAGATACTATCTCCTGTTCATGTTGAAGGAGATTCTATCTTCTATTGAAGCTTGGAGAAGATCTTATCTCTAGCCGGGGTTGTAGAAGATCTTATTTTCTATTGAAGCTGAAGCTCGGAAAAGATATTATCTCCAGTCGAGATTGTAGAAGATCTTATCTTCTATTAAGATTGAAGCTTGAAGGAGATCTTATCTCCAATCGAGGTTGTAGAAGATCTTATCTCCTATTGAGGTTGAAGCTCAGGAGAGATCTTATCTCCAACCAAGGTTGTAGGACATCTTATCTTCTGTTGAAGTTGAAGCTCAGGGGAGATCTTATCTCTAGTCGAGTTGGGGTTTCTCTTTTCACCTTGTCTAAAATGAACAAGCTCTTTGACTCTGCTCACATTAGGATGAGGTTCTCCTCCTTTTCCTAATAGGCTGTAGGGGCACATTCGGACCATTGTCAAGGTCTCTCCCCTCATCTTGTCTAAAATGAATGAGGTCTTCAACTTTGCTCACATTAGGATGAGGTTCTCCTCATGTTTCTAAAGGACTGTAGGAGCATATTAGGATCGTTGTCAGGGCCTCTCTCCTCATCTCATCTAAAATGAATGAGATCTTTGACTTTGTTCATGTTAGGACGAGGTTCTCCTTCTATTTCTAACGAACTGTAGGGGCACATTAGGGCCATTGTCAGGACTTCTTCCCTCATCTCATCTAAAATGAATGAGGCCTTCGACTTGCTCACGTTAGGATGAGGTTCTCCTCCTATTCCTAATGGACTGTAGGGGCATATTGGACCTTGTCATGGCCTCTTCCCTCATATCGTCTAAAATGAACAAGATCTTCGACTTTGCTCATGTTAGGATGAGGTTCTCACATTAGGACCGTTGTCAGGGCCTCTCCCCTTATCTCGTCTAAAATGAATGAGGCCTTCGGACTTTGCTCATGTTAGGATGAGGTTATCCTCCTATTTCTAATGACTGTAGGGGCACATTAGGGTCATTGTTAGAGCCTCTCCCTCATCTCATCTAAAATGAATGAAATCTTCGACTTTGCTTATGTTAGGACGAGGTTCTCCTTCTATTCTTAATGGCCTGTAAGGGCATATTAGGGTCATTGTCAGGGCCTCTCTCCTCATCTCATCTAAAATGAATGAGGTCTTCAAGTTTGCTCACGTTAGGACAAGGTTCTCCTCCTGTCTTAAATAATCGAAGGTCTTCGACTTGCTCATGCTAGGATGAGGTTCTCCTCCTATTCCTAACATGACCACTTTTGATTGCTTCTTTTCTGTCATCATATAGTTTTTGCACCAAGAAACAATAATGTTGAGATGGAAGAGTTTTATTGAAGAAAAATTACTGGTAGTATATTCTCAGATTTTCTAAATTCTAAGATCATGAGAGCGTTGTTCCTCCGAGCTCCTTTAGGCGATAAGCTTCGGGCCAGACGACCTTCTCTATTTTATACGGGTCTTTCCAATTTGGGGCAAGCTTCTTCTAGCTCTAAGGTTAAGAGATGGTGGCTCGTCGAAGCACTAAGTCTCCCAAAGATAGTGTTGATGATGCCGAGAGGTGGCCGATCTCCTTGTTGTTCCTCCCTCCTTGGTGGTTCTGGCTATGATAGTGGCCTCAACTGATCTTCTCTTGCTTTAGATCGAAGTCTAAGGAATTGACCTAGCCAGACTCTCTTGATGAGCTCCTCGATCTTATCTTGGAGCTGAATGCATTCTTCAGTATCGTGGCCATGATCATGATGATACAAACAGTACTTGCTTCAATTGTGCTTGTTTGGGGGAGATCGTAATTCTTTTTCTAGGAGGAGAACTTCTTCGTGCCCTTTTGTCGGAGCTTCTTTGATGATGAGCTTGAGGAGTTTGTGCTCGCTTGTGCTTAAGGGAAGTCCATGAGCCTAGCCGAACTTCATTCGACCACTATCAACTGCGGATTTATTAAACTCGTCTGCCTATCGCTCTTCTGCGGCTTCCTCATCTTTCAATTTGAAGGCTTCTTCCACTCAAGCATATCCCTCAGCCCGAGCTAGCAGATCGGCAAAGTCCCTGGGGTACTTCTTTATGCCCTTCTATCGGGGCTTCTTTGACGATGAGCTCGAGGAGGAGTTCAAGCTCGCTTGCGCTCGGAGGGAGTCTGTGAGCGTGGTCGAACTTCATTCAGCCCTCTATCAGCTATGGATTTATTAGACTCGCTGCCTACCGCTCTCCTGTGGCTTCCTTATCTTTTAATTTGAAGGCTTCTTCTGCTCGGGCATATCTCTCAACCTGAGCTACCAGATCGACAAAGTCCCTGGGGTGCTTCTTCTCCAGGGAGAACAGCAAATCATTCTTCTGAAGGCCACCCTTGAGTACGGCCATTACAACAGACTGGTCCAGGTTCTGGACCTCCAATGCAGCAACATTAAACTGGATGACATAAGCTCAGATAAATTCTCCCTCCTTCTGCTTGATATTGATCAAAAAATCTAAACCTCGGCACGGACGTCGGCTGCTGACGAAGTAAGCTGCAAACTAATGGCTCATCTGATCAAAGAAGAAGATCATATCCGACTTCAATGCTGAGTACCAATTTCTTGCTGGTTCCTTTAAGGTAGATGGAAAAGCTTCGCATAAGATGGCATCTGGTGCGTCATAGAGCAGCATCATGGTCCAAAAGGCTTCCAGATGATCGATCGGATCAGAGATTCCATCATAGCTTTCAAAATGGGGAAGCTTGAAGTTCGGCGGAATAGGCTCTTGCATAATCCTCTAAGAAAAAGGAGGATCAATGCAAATATTATTACCATGTGAGAAGGAAGTATGATGAAGCTCTTCAATTCATCGGCTCATTTTCTAAAGCCTTTGATTCAGGAGATCTTCACGATCATTGATCTCTAGAGTTTTTTTGTGGGACAAAGGCAAAGCTCCCCCTGGATCGAGCCATGGTCTGAGCAAGGGCTCTCCACCCTCTGCTTCTCCTTTTCGAAGGTCATCGATCGGCTAGCCCAAGTCCATCATCCTCCGATCAGATCATGGGGCTCCAGAGAAGCTTGCTCCAGCCAAATTAGCATCGAAACCTGACGATGTATGGCTTGCACCGCCTCTATGAGATCGCAAACCTACTGGATCAATAGGTTGAATTACCCCACATCCACCATGACTGTAGGTGGCGCTTGAGATACCGAAGCTAAAGCAAGAGCGGATAAATTTGGATGGGATTTGACTGTAGAGGCCGTTGATTACTGAGTCGAAGCTTTCTTGGGAGGCATTTTTTCTAGGAAGAACTCTAAAGAGGAAGAAGAAAGATCGCTACTGAACACTCCTTTAAGAATAAGAAACCTTTAAGAATAGAGATGCCCTTCCTCTAGTGCTAATTCTATTGGTGCAGAATCTAGTTGACATCGGATCAAGCTAGAGTTAGGAAAGAAGGGGTCACCATCGATGACCTATAAAATAAAGTTCCATCTAGAGTCGGTGGTGGTGGCTCTGGCAGGATCCTTCGATGATCAAGTCAGCTCTTCTGACCAACAAAAATGGAGTGCTTAGGCAAGAATTCAATAGAATTTTGGAAAGAAGAAGAGAGCTTAGAGAAAATATATCTAGAGAATTCCTTTTATAGATGGAGTCTGTATAGCCATAATCATCCGATAGTGGACTGCTCAGAGCCACGTAGAATTTATTACCATAACCGTCCAATAGTGGACCGCTCGAGGCCACGTGAAATTTATTACGGAGAGAGGTGTCACCCATTTGTTGAGATTTAATAGTCGAAGTTCGAAGAAAGCAGGCATTGGTTGAAGAGCTTTGACATATGTCAATTCCAAAGGAGTTCGGACTTCTAAAGAAAATACGGCTAGAGAAAATCATCTGAGAGGAATACTACTTAAAATCTAAAAGTAATCTGCTGGAGGAATTCAGATGGAGTTTGACTGATGAAGAAGTCTAGAAGGAGTCCGACTGAAGAAGTTCGGTTGAAGAAAAAGTCCAGAAGGAGTTTGACTTCTGGAGGAATCCGACTGAAGGAGAAGTTTGGAAGGAGTTTGGCTCCTAGAGGAATCCGACTAAAGAAAAAGTTCTGAAGGAATTTGATTACTGGAGAAATCTGACTAAGGAGAAGTTTGGAAGGAGTTTGACTATTGTAGGAGTTTGGAATGGGTTCGGTCGCTGAAGGAGTTTGGCTACTGGAAGAGTCTGGGAGAAGTTCGGCTCTTGGAGAAATATGACTGAAGGAGAAGTATGAAAGGAGTTTGGCTCCTGAAGGAGTTTGACCGTTGGTGGAGTCCAGGAGGGGTCGGCTCCTGAAGGAATATGACTGAAGGAGAAGTTCGAAAAGAGTTTGGCTCCTGAAGGAATTCGACTGAAGAAAAAATCCTGGAGGAATTCGACTGCTAGAGGAATCCAACTAAGTAGAAATCCGAAAGGAGTTCGGCCACTATAGGAGTTCGGGAGGGGTTCGACTGCTGGAGAAGTCCGAGAGAAGTTTGGGTCCTGGAGGAATCTGACTGAAGGAGAAGTCTGAAAGGAGTTTGGCTCCTAGAGGAGTTCGACCGTTGGTGGAGTCTAGGAGGGGTTTGATCTGGAGGAATCTGACTGAAGGAGAAGTTCGAAAGGAGTTTGGCTCCTGAAGGAATCTGACTGAAGAAAAAGTTCTGAAAAAATCCGACTATTAGAGGAATCCGACTAAAGAGAAGTCTGGAAGGAGTTCGATCGCTGTAGGAGTCCAGAAGGAGTTCGGGCGCTGAAGGAGTTCGACTGCTAGAGGAATTCGGAAGAAGTTTGGCTCCTAGAGGATTTCAACCATTGGTGGAGTCTGGAAGGGGTTCGAAACTTGGAGGAATTTGGTTGTTGAAAGAGTCTGGAGGGGTTCGATTGCTGGAGAAAGAATTTTCAATTAAAGCTCTTCCATGATTACCAGTTACATTAGGCTAAGCATAAGACTGGACTTCGGTGGGAGCGGGATTTATCCCCAATAGGTAGCAAACCACCGACCCTCCAACTGGATCTGTGATGGGGCACCTCCCTGCTTGGGCTTGAGGGAGACGCCCCCTTCTCTATGGCTTCTTCAAGAACCCTAGGGTGGCAACTCTAGAGAGAAGAGAAGAAGAGAGAATTGAGAGAGAAAAGATCTGTATTGATTCCATCCTACCCTAATACAACCAATGTATTTATACATAGCCATTAGACCTGACCAAAAACTCTTCTGGCTAACCAAATATATGAAAGCACTCACCGAGCCTATGTACATCTATGTCTCCCATGCTCTCATCCTCTTGATCTAGATCTGATCTATACATGAATTGATAAGAAATATGCAGGGTTTCGTGCATAGATTTCAATTTTTTTTAAAATATAGAGTAATGGAAGATATAAATTAAACTATTTAATCTACAATATGTATGTAATCAAATTATAAAATCCTACATCAAGAATCTATAACATGTTATGATGTAAATATAAATCTAAAATTAAATTAATCATAAGTGATATTGATCATATCAATACCTAGATCTAGAATAATTCTAGATCTAATCCTAGATCACATCTAGGTCACCAAGAGATCAGATCTCTTATCTTTGCATGGGTCAAGAACTTCGTAGTTGAATCCGTTGTTGCCTTTGGAGCCACACAAGCATCTAACCTCTATAGGTGATTCACACAAATCTGCAACACAGATCGAAGGTTCGTCGAATAAAGATCCACTCAAAGTGCTAGCTTCTCGCAGATCCCTCCTAATTGTTAATCAAATACATGTTCTTCGGATCTCTTGGACACTCCAAGAGATGAAGAACATGAGGAGGAATAAGGAAGGAATCCAACCCTTGGATCTTCCATAAATCAGAAAATAAAATCAAGAAAAAATAAATCCTAAGAGAAGACAAATCTTCTCCTTCAGGACATCAACGGTTGATGTCCTAAAAACATCACCATGCTAGGACAAGAGGAGACCTTCTCCTCAAGAAATTCTTCTAAGTTTCTAGATCTAATATTTTTGATTTTATTCATACAAAAATTTTATAAAAATTAGAGAGGAATAGTTCTCCAAGGAACCCTAAAAGAAGACCTTTTTTCTCTTCTTCTCTCATCAGGACATGATCAGATCATGTCCAAAAATTAACACCATGCCCCAACAACTTGGAGCACTCATCCCCACACCCAAATCCTCTCTCTCTCTCTCTCTCAAATTTTTATCATATAAAAATTATAAATAAAATAGAAAGAGCGAAACATAAAAAAAAAATATAAGAGAAGATAATCTTCGCTTACCTTGTCTCTTCAGGACATCAATCTTTGATGTCTTAATTGAGAGCTCTTCTCCAAGAATCTTGGCACCACAAATACTTCATGTCTTCTCCTTCTCTAATTTTTCATGATTTTTCTAAAATTTTTTACATCCTCAAACCATCTCATAAGAGGCATCCATCTTATATTGCAAGACTAGGTCAAAACCTAGTCAAAGGAGGACTTCTATGGGGCGTCCAACTCTTGGACGCCCTTCCCACTTATTGTTTTATATAACCACTGATTCTCATGCTTGGATGCTCCTCGCACTTATTGTTTTGTATAACCACTAATTCTCATGCATAAAATCAAGGGAAAAAGGTCTGAATAAGATAGAGAGGCATGGGTAGAGTTGGCGCACAAAGGAGGGAGAAGTTTGGATCAAAGAAGACTCTTCCAAGTAGGAAACAATTTCCAACTTCCTTCTAATTTTGATCAAGTCAAAATAAATTTCTAAATATTTTAAATAGTAGGTGTGGAAGGCCTTCTTAGGCATGGGAATACATAGAAAAAATCTAAAATTAAATATTTGGCATGGGCTTTAATAGGCGCAAGAGAAAGAGAGAGGGTCCTAGTCCAACTAGGATTCCTCTTATTTGACTAGGTCAAAATTATTTTAAATCAAGTTTAAGTCCTATTTAAATTAGATTAAATGTAATCCAATTAAGGATGATCCTAGTCTAACTAAGAGTCTAATTAAATTAGATTAAATTAAGATTTAAATTTAATTTAAATTCTAAGTCAATCAGGTGCACCCAAGTCCTAGTCAAGTAAGAAATTATTCTTTTCTTGCAATTGGCTTATCCAATAAATCAATTAGACTTAATATAATTAAATCCAAACTAATTCTAATTAAATCTAATTTAATTAGACTTGATCTCAACCTGATTGCTCAATCAAATTAAGCCAATTAGCAATCCAATTGCTAATTGATCCTCCTACAATACTTGCATTTGGTCAAACATCAATCGCATTGAATGTTTGACCTTGAAACGATTCTCAATCATCGATTAACCATCTGATCAGGTTACAAGCTCTAATGTATATGATCCCATAGGTTCAAACCTAAGTCGGTAGCATAGAAACCAATTTTTGTATCAATTAAAGTTACCATCTAGCAATAGTTTCCGACGTCCGAATAGGTCGAATGTATGCAAAGCAACATTCTTAAAACTCTGGCCCATGGTTACTGTATAATTCATCCCTATGATCAATAATGCTCAAGAAGACTTTGAGTATGCTATCAACACTCATACAAATTATCTCTATTATTTCTCAAAATTTTGCAAATTTCGTGATACCTTACGAGGATTACCCAGGCCTAGATTTTGCTAAATTAAAACACAGCAAGTCATTCTCTTTTTGAAGTTAATCAGGAGTGGTCAATCCCATCTTAACTCACAACCGACTCTATAAGTACTTGACTATATCCAAAAATCTTTCATCACCTATATTAGAAATACAGACAGTCCAGCATCAAAGTACAGTGAGTTGTTCGTAAGTCATCATAGCGATCTCAGATCGAAGGGACACTTATATCCATTAGCCTTAGCTAGCTACTCTTGATAGTAGAGTGCTATATTGATCACGTTCAGTACAGATATACTCTTACATCTCACTTGGATGTCATACCAGTGTCTCCACACCACTTGATTATGAAGATAACCAACGCACATGGCATACAGTGACCTACACTTGATAAGTTATCATCCTTGTTAATAACTTATCATTTGGTCGTGAATAATTTAAGAACTATCCGATAAATTCTTCTTTATCGATTGATTGTAGTTCTAAGGACTTCATCATAATTTAGGAGTTCATTTAAGAAAGATAAAACTTTTATGATGAAACAACCAAATTACTATTATTATTAGATAATTCATATACTAATTTCAATCATCTACTACTTAGATGATTGGCTTTAGGACATATTTTTTAACAACTCCCACTTGGACTAAAGCCAATCAGAATGATATTAAATATCCTATCTTCCACTTGAGTTCGTAGAACTTCTTAGTTTTGAGGTCTTAGCAAATGGGTCAGTCGAGTTCTTCTTTTACATCGATCTTCTAAAGATCGACATCACCCAGATCAAATATGTAGGATGAAAATGATATAGAATATACTAGTCCTTCGATTCTTTAGCCAGAGCTATGGCTCCAGTGCTATAATAGGATTGGACCATGGGTGGAGGATGCCACTCCCAACTTGCTAATGAACCTCAGTAACTACACAGCTTACATGACAGCATCACATGCCATGATGTACTCTACATCACTAACTAAATAGGCTAAAGTATCCTTCTTAGAACCTTTCCAATAGATTGCTCCTACAATTAGAGTATAAGTCAACATTCTCTTATTGTCATTTTGTTCTGATTGAAATCAAAATATCCATATATTTTAAGTTGGTACTTCCATATTTGAGTCACTGGATCTTAGTATTTCTCAAATACTTAGGGATTATCTATACAATCCTCTAGTGGCTCGTACTTAGATCAGACTAATATCTGCTCACTATCTTTAGTGAGTATACTATGTCTAATCTCGTACATGGATAAATAAGATGACAGCTAAATCTTTATTCCTTGCAATGTTGGAATGCTATTCCGGATTAAGAGAATTTCATCCTCAAACATCATAAGTAATAACACTATAAAATATTTTGCCCAATAATAAGTGCAGGGTTTGTCTTTGTTCATAACTAAGATATACGTTTAGACTATATGTTCAAACTCTGAGATGATACTCAAATGGGCTTTATAGATTCTTACCTTTTCGTCTGTGCTACTCTGATCCTATTAAAAATTCATTCACACCCAATGGGTTTTATCCCTTCAGGTGATCAACTAGTGTCCATACACTTGATTTTCATAGACTTCAATTTGGATCATATGGCTCCAAGCCACTTCCCAGAATCAAGCTGCTGCACTGTATCCTTATAGGTGATTGGATCCTTATTGTTCTCATCGAGCTTAACATGATTGCCATCTCGAACCTAGATACTGAAGTATCTGTCCGGCTAACATGGTACTCTACCGGATCTCTTTAAAGATGATACTTTAATGGGCTCCAAATTTAATCTGATCAAATCTGATTCTATAGATTTATCAGATTCTATCGATCAAACTTTTGCAAGTTCAACTTGATAGGCATCAGTTCCTTCTCTAAGAAACTTCTTTCCAAAAGAAATGCCCTACTGCTGATGAATATCTTTTGTTCTTTAGCATAACAGAATTAATAACCCTTAAACACTTATTGAACCAGGATCCAAGTTTATTTGTGTGCAAATATACGACATAGGCTGATCAACTCTAAATCCAAAAGTGAGAGAGTCTAGGTCTACGCCCGATCCATATTTTATATGGAGTCAATGCAATAGATTAACTCGGTATAAATTTTTAGAGCAAAAAAAAATAGTCATAAGAGCACAACCCTACAACAGGTAGACAAGTATATCCTATTGTGGATTGAACCATGTCTAACAAAGTTCAATTTCTCATTTTAGATATACTATGTTCTGAAAAGAAATCCACTGAGAGAGAATCCTATTCTCTCCTAGATATGTCATAAACTCATTAGATAAGTGTTTGCCTCCTCGATCTGATCGAAGAGTTTTAATACCTTATCTAGTTTGTTTTTCTTTTTCATTATTGAATCATTTGAACATTTCAAATGATTCATTCCAGACGTACCCATGCCCAAATAGGTCATCTATAATGAAATATTAATGTCTTTCTTTGGTACTTAAGTTCAAGGTCCACATACATCACTATGTATGAGACTTAGAACGTTATCGGCTCCTTCATCTTTTTCAGTAAAAGATAATTTTATCATCTTTTCAAGAAGACAAGATTCACAGGCTATCAATGATTCACAATCATTGATATCGAGGTTTTCCTCTCAAGCTAATCCGTTTATCCTGTTCTTATCAATATGACTAAGTCTGTAATGCCAAACATAGACATTCATGACATAATCTAACTAGGTTGTGTACATTCTATTTACCTTAAGTCCTTGCAATAAATTGCATAAGACTACTGGTATCTAATACCCAGGTAGTAGACTTACATACAGAGAAGTTTTAAAGTGTTATCATATAACGTCTTTAATGAGTAACTTTTGCTTCTTTCTCTTGTTCAGCCTGTTGTGATCAAGGAAAGCAAAATAAATCTTCTTCCTATGATCCTTTTTCAGACATTAGAAGTATTATGCCTGATTTGGATTAACCTTGGATTAATTATTTTGACTAGGCCTAGAAATTCTAATATGAACCTATTCGTACTGCTGAACCAATATTTAACTTTCAATATTGATTATCGAAGTTGGATCCATAAGTCTTAATTGTCTAACAGTGATAGGAGCAATTAGAATTTAGCCTTAATAGAGAACAATGATCTATTTTATATGAATCATTTTAAACCTAAAAACTTGGACTTTAGTCTAAAGGTTCTTTCACTATTTTATTCGAACTGATAGCCTCTACCTCTAATTCGAAGAATTACTTTAATTCTCTAGTAGGTACTAGAATCTACATAGACTGCACACGAGCCCAACTTTAGTTGGCCCATCCATGTACATCTAAGGATAGATTCATAACCAATTATTTCTTCAAATAATTTTTTATAATTTTAATTTTACCCCAAGCCTTGATCAGTTGGCTTTGGCCTTCTTAGAAAAGAGTTCAGTTAGATCTAACCATTAACATGATCATACTTGGCCCATCCAACCGATGAATGATCATGCCCAACTTTGGTTGGCCAACCCAACCACCATTAGAGGCACACATTCAAGTCATCATATGATGGATGATAATTTCATTAGTCAACAAGCACCTGGCCTTTGGGCCTCCAATGATTATTAAGTTAATAGACCCATTATCAAACACCTTAATAGGAGGCTATGACTCTGTTATCCCCATAACTTTATCATTTTAAGGATCTAATAATTTTAGAGAATTTAAATTATTAGTGATTTAAGGATAGAAAGGACATGGATCAATTTGCTCCCACTAACTTCACCAAGTCAAGTCCTCCCACTGACGTTACAAGTCACTGATGAGAACTAGGATCAATTACGGTCCATGGGCACCTAAATCAGTCTTACTGAATAAAATCAGTCTCACTGATTTTCTATGTGACATGGATTAGTACGAATTAATGAGCAACCTAATCAAAAACTTGATTAACCATATTGGCCAGGTAAATAAGATCGATGGAAGGATCTCCCAAGACTTGCCTTAGACACCATCAGAAATGGCCAGGTAAGTAGGCTGCCAATTAAAAACCACCGATCTAGGATGCCAGACTTACCTTAGACACCAATTGATTTATCAATTTTGATTTGGTCTGCCTAAAGACTAGGGCTCGACCACTAAGCCACGATCAGCATCCATTTGTTAGATGTATGGACTTTGATCAACTACAACTATTGAAGTGATCTATAGAAATGATCTAATCCTAATTAACTATTAATTAGGTTTGATCAATTTCTTAACTATGTCCATATTTAATCTAACCCTAGGTCTAACCCAGTTAAGGACCTGATCAAAGCTAACCCATTTTTCTTTGACCCATGTTTTATGAAATTATCTTAGGATCTTCAAATCACAAATCTAGATCCTAAACAATCACTTAATTCTCAATTAAGTTCAAGCCTTATGGGTTTAGGTTATGGAATCTCAGAACCAGTTTCTGATTTTATTGTTTGAAACATTTTCAAATTGTATTGAATCACATTCAATATATAGTTTTAAATCTGATTTGTTTCATTGTTTAAAGCATGTCCTAGGGTTTCAAATCTAGGGTTTTATAGAAAGTAAGTTTGTAATTTAATTTTTATAAAATAAATATGTTATACATATACATTCTAGATTCAAAATAAAAATTATATATCAACATATGTAATAAGAGAATTAAATCTAAATATAAAATACATCATATGGATCAGATCATAAATTATTTAAAATTAAATTTAAAATTTAAAAATAAATTATAAATTACTTTAGATCTCATCTAACATATTTATGATTTAAGTTTCTTAAATCAGCATATACTAGGACAATCTTTTCACTATAAGGGGTAAATCTTACAGCATGACAACCTTATGGTAGTATGTATAATTCTGATATTATTTAGATCTAATCTAAATAATATAAAATAGATCTAATATATATTAAATTTTAAATTTAAATAAAAAAATTAAATCATAAATTTTTTTAGATCTAATCTAAATAATTCATGATTTTGATTTAGATCAGCACATACTAGGACAATCTTTTCATTGTAAGGGGTTAACCTTACAACAGAACAACCTTATGGCAGTATGTGCGATCTTTAATTAACTTTAATTTTTAGATTTAATCTAAAGTATACATAAACATGTTATAATAAAACCTAGATGCTGTAATACCACTGATAGAAAACATGCAGGGTTTCATGCATGGATTTCAAAACTTTTTCGAAATATAGAGCAGTGGAAGACATAGATTAAACTATTTAATCTACAACATGTATGTAATCAAATTACAAAATTCTACATCAAGAATATATAACATGTTATGATATAAATAAATATCTAAAATTAAATTAATCATAAGTGGTATTGATTATATCAATACCTAGATCTAGAATAATTCTAGATCTAATCCTAGATCACATCTAGATCACCAAAAGATCAGATCTCTTATCTTTACGTAGGTCAAGAACTTCATGATTGAATCTGTTATTGTCTTTAGAGCCGCACTAGTGTCCGGCCTCTACAGGTGATCCACATGAATCAGAAACTCAGATCGGAGGTTCGTCGAATGAAGATTCACTCAAAGTACTAGCTTCTCGCAAATTTCTCCTGATGGTTAATTAAATACATATTTTTTGGATCTTTTGGATACTCCAAGAGATGAAGAACATGAGGAGGAATAAGGAAGGAATCCAATTCTTGAATCTTTCATAAATCAAAAAACAAAATCAAGAAAAAATAAATTCTAAGAGAAGACAAATCTTCTCCTTCAGGACATCAACGGTTGATGTCCTGAAAACATCTCTATGCTAGGACAAGAGGAGACCTTCTCCTCTAAAATTTTTTCTAAGTTTCTAGATCTAAATTTTTTTATTTTATTCATACAAACATTCTACAAAAATTAGAGAGGAATGGTTCTCCAAGAAATCCTAAGAGAAGACATTTCTTCTATTCTCCTCACATCAAGACATGATCAGATCATGTCCAAAAATTAACATCATGCCCCAACAACTTGGAGCACTTATCCCCACACCCAAATCCTCTCTCTTTCTTAGATTTTTATCATATAAAAATTATAAATAAAATAGAAAGAGAGAAACATAAAAGAAAAATATAAGAGAGGATAATCTTCGCTTACCTTATCTCTTAAAGACATCAACCTTTGATGTCTTAATTGAGGGCTCTCCTCCAAGAAACTTGGCACCACAAATCCTCCATGCCTTATCCTCCTTATCCTCTAATTTTTTATGATTTTTTTAAGATTTTTTACATCCTCAAACCATCTCATAAGAGGCATCCACCTTATAGTGCAAGACTAGGTCAAAACCTAGTCAAAGGACTTCTATGGGGCGTCCAACTCTTGAACGCCCCTCCCACTTATTTTTTCATATAACCACTGATTCTAATGCATAAAATTAAGAGAAAAAGGGCTGAATAAGATAGAGAGGCATGGATAGAGTTGGCACACAAGGGAGGGAGGAGTTTGAATCAAAGAAGACTCTTCCAAGTAGAAAATAATTTCCAACTTTCTTCTAATTTTGACCAAGTCAAAACAAATTTCCAAATATTCTAAATAGTGGGCATGGAAGGCCTTCTTGGGCATGGAAATACATAAAAAAATCTAAAATTAAATATTTGGCATAGGCTTTAATAGGAATAAGAGAAAGAGAGAGAGTCCCAGTCCAACTAGGATTTCTCTTGTTTGACTAGATCAAAAATATTTTAAATTTAATTTAAATTTTATTTAAATTAGATTAAATGAAATTAAATTAAGGATGATCCTAGTCCAACTAGGAGCCTAATTAAATTAAGATTTAAATCTAATTTAAATCCTAAGTCAATTAGGTGCACCCAAGTCCTAGTCAAATAAGGAATTGTTCTTTCCTTGCAATTGGTTTATCTAATAAACCAATTAGATTTAATCTAATTAAGTCCAAACTAATTCTAATTGAATTTAATTTAATTAAACTTGATCTCAACCTGATTGCTCAATCAAATTAAGCCAATTAGCAATCTAATTGCTAATCGATCCTCCTGCAACACTTGCATTTGGTCAAACATCAATCGCATTGAATGTTTGACCTCGAAATGATTCTCAATCATCGATTAACCATCTGATCAGATTACAAGCTCTAATATGTATGACTCCATAGGTTCAAACCTAAGTCGGTAGCATAGAAACCAATTTCTATACCAATTCAAGTTACCATCTAGCAATGCTTTCCGACGTTCGGATAGGACGGATGTATGCAAAATAACATTCTTAGAACCCTGGCCCATGGTTACTGTATAATTCATCCCTATGATCAAAATGCTCAAGAAGACTTTGAGTATGCTGTCAACACTCATACAAGTCATCTCTATTATATCCCAAAATTTTGTAAATCCTGTGACACCTCACGAGGATTATCCAGACCTAGATTTTGCTAAATTAAAATACAGTGAGTCATTCTCTTTCTGAAGTTAATCAGGAGTGGTCAATCCCATCTTAACTGACACACCGACTCTACAAGTACTTGACTATATCTAAAAATCTTTCATCATCTATATTAGAAATACAGACAATCCAGCACCAAAGTACAGTGAGTTGCTCGCAAGTCACCGTGGCAATCTCAGGTCGGAGGGATACTTATACCCATTGGCCATAGCTAGCTACTCTTGATAGTAGAGTGCTACATTGATCATGTTCAGTGTAGATGTACTCCTATATCTCACTTGGATGTCATACCAGTATCTCCACACTACTTGGTTATGAAGACAACCAACGCATATGGCATACAGCAATCTACACTCGATAAGTTATCATCCTTATTAATAACTTATTATTTGATCGTGAGCAATTTAAGAATCCTTCTTTATCGATTGATTATGGTTCTAAGGACTTCATCATAATTTAGAAGTTCATTTATGGAAGATAAAACTTTTATGATGAAACAGCCAAATTATTATTATTATTAGATAATTCATGTACTAATTTCGATCATCTACTACTTAGATGATTGGCTTTAGAATATATTTTCAACATAAATTAGCCACCTTAAGATCTCTCAAATCAGGCTTTAAGACCCCTAGGATCAACTCAGATTCTAGCCCAAAATAGATCCTTATGTAACTCTACCTGCGCACTGAATCAGCTCAGTCTCAGCACTAAGCCGACTAAGTTCCACTGGATCGGCTCAGTCCAAAATTGAATCAGCCCAATCCTGTGTCATGCCTACAATCTTGAAACTCGATCTTTCTATTTTATCTATGCTTTGAGACTTAGCCGACCCAATTTTGAACTGAGCCGGCTAATCTGTAAAAAATCTTCTTTCTATAGTCTTAATTATTTGGCTTTGATTTTTTGCTTCACCTTATGTCCCAGATCTCTGAAGTACCAACCAAGCTCCTGAAATCTTTGGAGCCATCATCGTGACTCCTCCCGTGGCCTCTCAAGACTTGGGAGCACCACAAATCCTCATAATAACATCATTCAAAATGACATTGCAAAAGTTTTTCTCTATTGATATTTTATAACTATTTTTGGCCAAAAGGTCCATAGAAATAATATTTAATAAAAAACTTGAACAAAAGTGACATTCACTAAGAACAACTATATGAGAATTGAATACAAGCTTAATGACTCCTAAAGCTAGAACTAGAACTAGTATTTCATCTCCAATAT
This sequence comes from Cocos nucifera, assembly GCA_006176705.1. Taxonomy (NCBI): domain Eukaryota; kingdom Viridiplantae; phylum Streptophyta; class Magnoliopsida; order Arecales; family Arecaceae; genus Cocos; species Cocos nucifera. Next base: position 59,670 of record QRFJ01002562.1, on the reverse strand, counting down.
TTAGGAATCTTTTGCCTTCTTTAAATCTCCTACTGATCTGTAAATCCTGCAATGAATTGCAAATATGATAAGAACTTTCGATATCTAATACTCAGGTAGTAGTATCACATACAGAGAAGTTGCAAGGAGTTGTCATATAATTATCTTGTCTAGCAATAGATTGCTTCTTCTTTGGCCTGTTTGGGTCTAGGGAGGCAATGTACTGAGGATAGTTTCTCTTTCAATGCTCTTACTTCTTATAATAAAAGCATTTCGTCTGACTCTTGTCAGACTTTGATTTCTTAGTCTGACTCTGCAAAGATACCCTAACATGCTGCTGCACCTTCTTAGTTTTCTTTTTCTTGTTCTTCTTCTCTTTCTTAAAAGATCAACGACTAGAAGAAGTCGCTCCCACTACATTCACTGACTCTTTATGGAGCTGGTGATCCTTCTCAAAGTTCTGCAGCAATTCCAGCAAATCATGATAGTTAATTGTAGGCTTTATCATTCTATAATTAGTAAGAAATGGAAAGTCAGACTTTGGCAAAGAGTTCAGTATAGCATCTTTCTCAAGCTACTCATGCAAGAAAAAGCCAAGCTTATGCAAGCACTCAATCAACTCGATCATGTACAATACATGATCAATGACTAATACTCTATCCCTCATCTAGGCATTGAAGATAGCATAACTAGTCTTATGCCTCTCAACATCGTTAGGAGTGCCAAAGGATTCATTCAATATTTAAAGCTTATCCTCTGGCTAAGCATTCTCAAATTTGTGACTGAACTCATCACTCATTGCTGCCAACATGATGCAACAAACCGTAGTTCAATTATTAAGTCACTTCTGGAAAATATCTCGAACCATCCCATGTGTGTTTGGAGCTGGCTTCTCACATGCCAGATCTATCAAAATGTATGGAATCTGCTTATACTATAGGACAATCATCAACTTTCGATACCAACTATCAAAATTTGGTCTCGTTAATTTATCACTGTCCAATAGTGATCAGAGCGACAGGATAATGGCCAGCACAAAAGAAAAATCAAAAATCTAATTATTATGTGAATTAATAAGCCTAAAGACTTAGACTTTAGTCTAAAGGTTCTTCTACTATTTTATTCGAATTGATAGCCTCTATCTCTAATTCGAGGAATTATCTTAATTTCTTAATGAGTACTAAAATCCACACAAACTACACACAAGCCTGACTTTGGTCGGCCAACCCATGTACATCTATGGGTAGGCTCTTAACCAATTATTTTTCTAAATAATTTCTAGTAAATTATGTTGCCCTAGATGCTAATTCAGTAGGCTTTGGCCTCCATTGAAAAGGTCTGATTAGGTCCAACCATTAACATGACCATACTTAGCATATTTAACTAACGAATGATTAGGTCCAACTTTGGTTGGCTAATCTAACCATCATTAAAGAGACACTACCAAGTTATCATATTATGAATGATAATTTTATTAGTCAATAAGTATCCTATCTTTGGGCCTCCAATGAAACCAATGGACCCATTATAGTCTGACTTATTAAGAGGCTATGATCCAGTTATCATCATAAGTATTTTATTTTTAAGGATCTAATAATTTAGATGATTTGATTAATATAATTTTAGAAGGAAGAAGAAATTGACCAGCTAATCGTGATCCTTTCACTTACTTCATCAAGTCAGATCAAAGAGGATTAGGAACAAGCCAGTCAACGGGCACCTAAAACAATCACACTGATTTATCTAATTGATATGGATCAGCATAAATCATCAAATGATCTAATCAAAATCTAGTCAACCATGTCTGTCAGGTAAGTGAGATCGATGGGAGGGATATGCCATTAACTCGCTATAGAGCGAATCTATGTGAGTAGCTTCCAATTAAAAACCATCGATCAATACTGTGAAACTTATCTCAGACATCAACTGGTTAATTAATTTTTAATTCGATCAATCTAATAGTCTGAGCTCGATTGTTGAGCCAAAATCAACTCTATTTGGTTCTTATTAAAGACATGGACTTGCCCAACTATAACTACTGCAATTGATCTAGAGTGTCATTGACCTAATCTAAGACAATATTTGATTATATTTATTCAACTACTCTTGATTAATCCATTTTTTAATTCTAACCTTAGGTCTAACCTAATTAATAGATCTGATTCTAATTAATTCTTTAACCTATGAGTTATGCAATTGTCTTAGAATCTTCAATTAATAATTCTAGATCCTAACAAACAACTCTTAATTCTTAATTAAGTTTGAGACTGATGGATTGGGATTCGGTACCTCAAAAATAAATTTTGTACATAAATAAATTTTAATAATAAATCATAAATCTATTTAGATATAATCTAATATATTTATGATTTAAGTTTTTAAATCAGTACATACTAGGATAATCTCTCCACTGTAAGAGATAAATCTTATAATAGGACAACCTTATAATCAGTATATGCGATCTATGATGTTATTATTTTTTAGATCTTTATTGAAGAAAATTATTTAGATTCAATCTAAATAATCAAAAATTAGATCCAAACATGCATATATATCATGTTATAAACAACCTATGCTCTAATACCACTGAAGAAAATCGGCAGGCATTTTATGCATGATTCTAAAAAAATTTAAAGTAGAATACTTAAGATTAAATATTTTAATCTAATAAACATACTTAGGATTAGATCTAAAATACCTATTCTAGGATCTATAATATGAAAAATAGCATGTATAAAAATCTAAAAAATAAAAATATGTCCATTGATCACATCGATGCTTGAATTTATATCTAACTTTTGGATCTATCTATTAAGGTTTAGAACCTTATACCTAAGAATGGGTAGATAATCTCTACTCTTGAAACTTTTAGAGGTGAAGCTCTAAAGGTTGCTCGCAGCTGTATGGGATGTCCGGCCTTTATAAATCATCCACTCAAAGTCCTATGCTGATCCGATCTCCTATGACTACTAGGTCGCATGAAGATCGAAGATGGCTGATCTAATTTCTTCTCATTCTTCAAATCTCTTGGACTCTCTAAAGTCGAAGAAGGATCTCTGAAGGATGTAGGAAAGAAGAAGAAGAAAGAAAGAAAATAATTTTCTCTCTAATTTTTCTTTCTCCAAGAATCTTATAATCCAAGTTTTGATCTCTCACCCAAAAAGAAGGAAGAACTCCTCTAAAGCTCTCATGTCTAGGTTTTGGTTCAGATTTAAATTCCTTTAAATCCAAATTTTATCCAACCAACTACCAACCCTATCCATCTAAAAATAGTCACCAAACAAAGGGTTTTAAATGGGGAAAAAATATGGAAGAACCTTTTATTTTGTCACACAAAACAAAGAGTCCTACTACAGATTATCAACCAAAGTAAATAAGGTGATTAGTTAGAGTTTAATCTCAAAACTATTTTGAATCAAACATAAACCAAACTAAACCTTATCCATATGGGGTGACAACATGAAATTTTTTTGATGAATATCCCATGCACAAACTCCCTTTGTGCATGGAGAAGAGGGCGTGGAGAAATTAGGTGGTGTAGGGAGCAGTCCAATATTGTTTGGACTCTAGATTTTATTATTTGGATCTAACCAAATCTAATTTAATTAGAATCAAATAAATAAGACTAAACCTAATTCAATTAGACTTGAAACCAACTAAATTAAACTATAATCAAATCAAGATTTAATCAAGTCTAAGTTCTGATCAAATCAAGAAATAATTTTTTTTAATTAGTGATTAGATCATCTCATAATTAATCAAATCAAACTACATTGAATTAAATTCAATTAGGTTTGACCCAAACTTCATTGCTTAATCAAATTAAACTAATTAGTAATTTTATTACTAGCTAATTCTTTAATGATAGAGTCCCAGTCTAGTGAGACTCTTAATCATAAAATTCTAGTCAAGTGAGCTCTTGATCATAGAGTTCAATCCAATAGGACTCTCGATCAGCCACATAATTAGATAGGTACTTATGAGTATGACCCCAGAGGTTCGAACCTAAGCTAGTAGTACAGGAATAAATTTTTATACTAATCATAGTAACCATCTAGCAATGGTATCCGATGTCTGGATAGGCCGAATGTATACGAAGTAATATTCAAAATCTACTAGAATATTATTACCGTATAATTTACTCCTTTGACCTCCATGCTTAGGATGACTCCGAGTTAACTATCAATTTTTATTAGTACATCCATAATATATTTCAACCTAATCAATCCTATGACTCCTCATAAGGGTTATCCTATCTAAGGCTTAATTTGCTAAATTGAAACATAGTATAACACATCTCCTGAAATCAGGAGTGGTTAATCCATCATGACTCACACACCGATTCTTTAAGTACTTGACTGTGCTTAGAAATCTTCTATCACTGAATTAAAAATTCAAATAGTTCAACATGAAAGCATAATGAGTTGATTGAAAGTCATCATGATGATCTTAGGTTGGAGGAATAGTTATATTCATATCCCTTCAAAGCAAGTCTCACTACAAGAAAAAAGATAATTAGCTAAGCAAACAAAATGTAGCTAAATCTTGCAAAAGTATTGCTAAATACATCTACCGACGTAAAATACGTCAGAAAAAAATATCGACAAAAGTGCCATCATTGATTCCATTTTCCGACGTTTAATAAATTTACGTCGATAAAAATATGATTCATCAATGTTTAATTAAACGTCGACAATAAATTATCTACGCAAAATAGTCATCAAAAAAAAAATATTTATCAATATTAATTTATCATCGCTAATATTTTACCCACATAAAATAAACTTCAGTAAAAATATTTTTACCGATAGAAACTTACGTCAGCAAAAATATTTTTACCCAGGCTTATGTTATGTCGAAAAATATTTTGCGACGTAAATTTACATCAGTAATAGTAAAGCATGGCCAAAGGTGGCACGCTGGGATATTTTTTGATAACTATTTATATTGAATTTTGCTATGTTAATTTACGTCGGTAAATATTTAGCAACACTTAATTACGTCGGTAATTATTAAGCATGGCTAAAAGTGGCACGCTAGTATAGTAATTAACGATGATTATTCTCATTTGCTAATGCTAAGCTATTTATCTTTACCTATAATTTTTTTGCATCAATAAATATTTTTAAAAAATAATAATAATTTTATTTATAGGAATTTTTTAAAATCTATAGACATCCATATAACAGATAACATAAGATATAACAACCACATAATAAATAAATGCATCCCAAAATCAAATTCATTCACTTTAAAATATCCATATAATATCTATATAAAAAAATATATACATATACAAAATGTCGTACATACTATATGTCCTTTAAAAAAAATATAATAAAATAAAATAAAACTCCATATCGATGGTGACATATTATAAACCTACATTAAATTAAAAAATTACATTAGCAAACTAATTATCTAATATAAATGCTAAAAATATATTAATTAAAAAGAATATAAAATAATATCAATGGGGGAGGCTTCGTCATCATCATCGATGGAGTCCTGATCGTAAGCATCAGTAGGAACATCGAAAGTCAGTGGGGGAGGCATACGGTGATATAACTCATCGAGCTTCATTCCAAATGCCTGAAGTTGGAATGAAAGCTCGGCATTGGCCCACCGTAGGTCCACTATCTCCTTCAGATGTCTCCTTTCGATCTCAGCTTGTCTCCTCTCCACCTCATGCAAATGAGCATCACAAGAAACATGTGCTACTCAAGAGGAGCTAGGGGCCATAACTTCATATCCTAACCCCATAACATAGCTAGGTCTCCTATCGAGCACCTCATCATAGATATCGTCATCTATGGGTGGGGTAGAGCCCTCAGCTGGGGGCTAGAATCGTATCTTCATCATACGGTCCTAATTAAAGAAAAAAGTAAATATAACCAAAAGTCTAAACTTTATAATAAAATTGAAACAGAACTTAATTACTTAATACTCACATGTCTCTCCCTAGTCCCAGGAAGCCACTCCCCCATCGTCCGATGATGGGTCCTTTGGTAGACGTCAATTCGCTCGGATAGCTACCTATCTCAATGTCCCTCTAAAATTTATGAATATAAGTATATTGACACAGATATACTCTAACAAATCATTAAAGATATATGTATGTGTACTTACCAACTTATACTGATACTGTGCAAATGATTTTGATCCACCGCAATGCATCACCATGAGCCTTGACCTACTCTATGAGGCCTTGTCGCAGTAGGCCTAATAAATAAATGCAATGAAGATATTAGTGAACATATTACAATAACATATCAATTCAATAATCAATATTTTTATTATACATAATAATTTTATTCGATATGCAGGATCCTCATATTTGGTGCAGAGAAGATCCCAATCGAGGTATGATATACTCTTGTGCAGTGTCTCACGTGCCGTAGCCACCCCACGTGCCTGGAAGACCTCCTTCTAGTGGGTATGGAGCTCATATTTGAATCCTCTGAGCAATCGTCCCATATGCCGAAGGATAGCCTCCCGCACACACAGGGTATCAATCTTCTGAATATCAAAATCATGCTGCAAAAATAATATACAATATATAAGATTTATCAAAAAAATAAAAGTGTCATAATTATCAAAAATTATATTTAGTTACCTACAAATGGTCGAGAAGGACCTGTTGCTATGGTCTCGTAACTCTGCGCCAATCAGTCAATGTCAGAGGAGCATACGAACGGATAATAATATCTATCTTATATACATATGAATTTTTGATATGGCGCTCTATTGACATGACATATCCTGATGGGATGACAATCCTCATCCTCTCCCCAAGATGTGCCCTCCTTCATTCCTCTAGCTTCTCATTTCTGGTGGCTCCACGTGTCCACCTAATCACAGTATCAGTAGCTACAACAAAATATAAAGCTTAAAATCAGTTATTTATACATGATAAAAATTTAAAGTAAATATAATATAAAAAAATAATCTATGATAAAAGATGATGTGCCTGCCTCACCAGTAGTGTGTGGCTGAGATGATGAAGAGGTACCAACATCTCCATGTTGGTCCCCCCATCAGATCATCCTCCTAGTGGCATAACTTAAAATCAATTATTTATAAATGATAAAAAATTAAAATAAATTAAATATAAAAAATTATAATATGTAAAATCAACTTGGACTAGCTAGTGTGACCGCTTGATCATCAAAAGAAGCCGATGCACCGGCATCTCCTCGTGCAAGCCTCTGGGGTCATCCTCCTAGTGCCATATCTGTATCAAACAATATATTAGAGATAATATAATATTTGATAAAAATTATATTAATACTAAATGATATATAAAATTTAAGATATGAGTTTCTTGAAAAATTATATATTATCAATCAATGTCTGTATCTTCATCAGGAGGATTATCGACATCTTCATCATCATAATTCATCAATGTATAATCTTCCTCTTCATCATTTATGAAGTTGTCATTACTATCATCATGATCCTCCGACACATTTAGATTTAATTTGCTAACATCAATATTATTAGGTTGCACGTCATCCCTAGTCAGAGGAGATGTGCTTCTAATGTCGATACTATACTATCCCAAGTCAGTTGTATTATGTTCCTCTTGAAAGAAATCCTCATCTGTTTCTATTTTGGAATGAACATCTACGTCATAAATACCCCTTAGTGCAATCTTTTGTACAATATGTCATTCACCCTTATATCTCACATCTTTTAGGTATAATATCTATTTTGCCTAACTAGCGAGTATGAAAGGATCTGATTGATACCATGTTGTCGCAAAGTTAACGATTATGAAGTATGCATCTTTATGAATACCCATCCTATTATTACTAATATCCCACCATTAGCATTTAAATAGGTAAATAAATCATTTTGACCCATATCTTAATTGTATAATATCGGAAAGGATACCATAATATTCAATCTCATTATCTCCATCGATTTTCAATGTCAAAATTTTACTATTTTGAGTCTGCCCCATATCAAGCTTCCTTATATGAAATCTCATACCACCAATAATACATGAGCTATAACATAAAATCCTAGGATCGAGGTGTCATACCAAACTATATAATTCCTTTGTTGCACCATCTTTTTTTTTTATGATACATTAACATCATCTACAACAACATACACATAAGTTAAAATAAATTAGACTATATACACATTACATGTAATAAAAAGTTGAATAAAATTATTGTTGTGCTTACACGTTGTCTGAACCAAGCTGTGAACTTTCTTCGATGTCGTCATTTGATATCTCTATTATTTTATTATAATAATACATCTATATACTCTCTACAATAAATACATGCTTATTATTTAATTTACCTCATAAAAAATATATAATATTGATTATGTAAAGATACTTACTCTATAAAATGATAGATTTTTTCATAATTATTTAGTACATAGAAATGCACCAGCTCGCATCCTTTTATGTCCATATGTTTGTACTTTCTTCCACTAATGGGACGAACATTAATCCTAAAAATAGATAATATTGATTCAATGTCAGCCCACTCCTTATCTGCATTGCGCTCTTCATGATTGAATCATTTTTTCACATCATTAAGGTACATCGAATAGAATGTAAGATACTCTATGGAGATATATGCTTCCGTAATTGATCCTTCTGGACGTGCTTTATTTCGCACATATTGTTTCAATTTATATAAGAATTTGTACATGCAAAATGATAAAAAATATGTAATTATTTTTTTATTATGATTGTAAATTAAGTAAAAAAATCAAATTTTTTGTAATATTATTACCATTCAATAGGATACATCCATCGATACTGAACTGATCCGGCAAGCAAAGCATCCCTTAGAAGGTGAATAGCCAAGTATACCATAATATCGAAAAATGATGGTGGAAAAATTTTTTCTAGCTTACACAATAATAGGGCAATTTCTAATTGAAGCTTCTCAAGTATATCAACTTGAAGTTTCTGACAATATAATTCTTGAAAGAAAATATCCAATTCAATAAGTATATTTTGTACCTCTATGGTGGAGAAGCCATGCATCATAATAGGTATAAGACACTGCAACAGTACATGAGAGTCGTAACTCTTCATGCCCGAGATACTGTTGTCTTTCAAGTTCACACGACTTGAAATATTGGAGGCAAAGCCATCAAAAAACTTTATGATTTTTAACCACTCACAAAAAAAAATTTTCTCATCGCCATGTAATGTATAACTTGCAGTTGGCATTAAGAATTTTCCACCATCACAGGGCACCAAGTGCAACTCATGCCGTATTTTCATTCTTTCTAAATCTAGCCAAGAATTTGGATTATTTTTTTTTATGTTCAAAAATGTCTCGATAATATTATCATAAATATTCTTCTCGATGTGCATGATATCCAAATTATGATGATGTAGGACATGTTGCCAATAAGGTAATTCAAAAAATATGCTCCACTTCGTCCAGTTCAATTCTGATTCATTATGCTTTCACTTGCAACTTTCAGAAACTTTATCGAATTTAACACTACAAATGGCTCTAGTTGTGCCAATATGTCATCTCCACTCATCATACAGGGTGGCCCATGCATCTCTGACTTTTCATTGAAGCATCGACTCTAACAGGTTCTCCAAGAATGATTAGATGGTAAAATCTGCGATGACCCATATAGGTAATTTTTCTTCCATGCTTCAATCCAATGGAGCAGCAATCACCATTGCAAATTAGACATGCCAAATATCCTTTTGTGCTCCATCCAGATGGGTTGTCATATGCCAAAAAACCATTAATTATCCATATTATCATCGCATGCAATCAAAAGTTTCTTTTACTAACTGAATCGTATGTTTCAACATCAATCTCCCAAAGTTCTCTCAATTCATTGATTAAGGGTCACAGATAAACATCTATCTCATTACCAGGGGCTCTAGGTCTGGCAATAAGCAATGATAAAAATAAAAATGACTCTTTCATATATTTCCATGGTGCAACATTATACAGCATTAGCATAACCGGCCACATACTGCAAGCATTGCTCATGCTTCCGAATGGATTGAAACCATCAGATGCTAGGCCAAGACGAATATTGCATGGGTCACTAGTAAATTGAGGATATTATTTATCAAATTCCCTCCAAACTATAGAGTCTGCTGGATGACTAATGATGTTATCCTCAGAAATTTGCATCTCATGATGCCATCTCATCGCCTCAATGGTCTTCGATGATTGATAAAATCTCTGAAGTCTTGGTGTTAATGAAAAGTATCTCAAAATCTTGTGAGACTGCTTCTTACCTCTTTCGGAATCTTCAGCATACCTTGACTCACCACATTCTGGACAACAATCCAAGTGTTGATGCTCTTTATAAAACAATGCACAATCATTCTTGTATGCATGTATTGGTGTATAACCCAGTCCAAGTTCGTGCATATACTTTTTTGCCTCTGAATACGATTTTGGAAGTTTTTCACCATCCAATAATGCCTCCTTGATTAAGTTCAATATAAAGTCAAATGACTTTTGACTCCAACCAAACATGGTTTTACCGTGGAGCAGTTTTATCAAGTACTCAAGCATCGAGAACTTCTTACAATTTGGATATAATGACTCCTTGGCATCTCTCTTGAGTTTTTCAAAATATCCATCATTTGCATTATCCGTACTCTCTGAAGAGTTGTCAAAATATGCCCCCTCATATAAATCATCTAACATCTCATTGATGCCAATTGGTTCAGCCTATTGACCCATATGTTGGTCTCTTGTGTTAGTAGATCTACTGTCTCCATGCAAATCCTAAATAGTATATTTCTATCCATACCCCAATTCAATAAGTGCTCCAATGCTGTATCTATAGGCTAGAAGTAATTATTGTGACATCTTCGACTAGGACATTTGATTCTATTGGGATCATCGACTCTTGAATGTGTAAATCTTATAAAATTTCTAATACCTTATCCATATTTAGGTAAGATGATAGAGCAAGCATTCATTCAACTCTTATCGATATTTTTCATCTATCTACAAAAATTATTCACCATTAAAGTATGTGTTATTTGTAAGATTTTAAGAATACATAATCCTATCCATTTCTAACAGGTATGGCTCTATCTCTTTCAGAAAAGAATAATCTTATTATTGTTATTAGTTGATATTTTGTTTCATTATTGTAAAAATTTTGGCAGCATCTTCTTATGGTTCTCCAAGTATACGATGTGAATACGGTGCCTATGTACCCTATCCAATATATATGTGGAGAACATATGAGAGATAACTACTGAACACCACATAATGAAATAAAATATCGATCAATAACAATAATAAGATTAAAGCTTTTCTAAAATGCCCAAAATTAGGGCATCCAAGAGTCGATCTTGATCGAGATCGACTCTTAAACAGGAATCTATGGCTCAATGCATGCAATTTTGGATCCATCTCTAAACATACATTTAGAAATAGTATCCTAATTTATCAAAAAGGGATAACTCTATATTTCCATAGAGTTTTCTCTAAAATATAGCTGAAAGTGGGCTCAGACCAGCCCGAGGCCCATCGAGCCAAGTCGGCTTCGGGTCGGGCTTCGAACTCGATTCGAGACTATTCAGACCGGGCTCAGGCCAAAAAAATAGAGCTCCATATTATATTCAGACCAAGGCTCAAGCCTATCTTTGGCAGCCCGACCTGAGTCCAGCTCGGGTCAGGACCCGATTACAGTCCAAAACAACACCCCTTCCCCCCACCCTCTCCCCATCCTTCCATCCTACCCGATCCCCTACGAATCCCCCTCCGTCCTTCCTTCCTCACGAAACCACCCCCCACCTTATCCTGATCCTCTCTCCCTACCCCACGAAACCATCCACCACCCTCTCCTTCCCCCATGAAATTACGAAACGAAATCCCCCTCTGCCCCCCTCCCAAAACCCCCCTCCCTCCTCACAAACCCCAGCACCCCACACCCCCTGCGGCTCCCCTGGCACCCTCCCCTCGCAAAACCCTCCTCCCTCCCTCGCATCGTACCCCCACGGCTGCCACCTGGGCTACCCTAGTGCCCCCCACCCTGCGGCTCCCCGGCACCCTCCCCCCCTGTGCGGCTCCACCGACATCCTCCCCTCGCAAAACCCCCTTCCTCCCTCGCACCTCACCCCCATGGCCGCCGCCTAGGCTACCCAAGCACACATCCACCTCCACACCTTGACCCCGGCCCCACCCCTAGCCCGCGACTCCCCTCCATCCCACCACGTCCCTCCACCTCTCACCTCCATTCCCGGACAACCAACCCCACCCCTCCCTTCCCCGAGGATGCAAAAGTAAAAAAAAAAGGGGTTTTACCTTTTTAGGAGCGATGGCACAGCAACATTACGGTGGTGGTAGAGGCAGCGATGGAGGTGGAGATGGAGATCATCGATGGTGAGAGAGATCAAAAATGAGGAGAAAAATGGAGGTAGCCAATGGAGAGGATTCGAACGGGAGAAATAGGAGGATGGGGGTGGAAGATGAAACGCGTAGAGGGCGGGATGGTAAATTTCTAAAGAAATTTACCGATGCAAATTTACATCAATAATACTAATTATCGATGAATAAAAAATATTAAAAATATTTAATAAAAAATTAATATTTTATCGATACAAAGTTACGTCAGCAAATCTGGACTTAGCTGCATTTAAGAAAATATAGGTAATAAAATTATTACTAAGATCGATGAAACGTTATAACACATTTAATAAAAGTTAAAATATTTAATAAAAATTATTATCGAGATAATATTTCATCATAACATAATCATTTATCGATGATAAGTAAACATCATAAAATATTTATTTAAAATTAAAATTAGGTTCATAAAATATATATATTTAAATTTTAAAAATAAAAAAATTAAAAAATAATTTTTGACTAAAACTAAACGTCGAAAATAAGTAAATTTCCTATGTTAACCTTTAACCTAGGTAATTATTCTATTTGTCGATATTTTCTTATATCGCTAAAAGTTTATTTTTTAATGATTATTTTACGTCGGTAATAACTTAATTATCTTTCATTAATTTTTAAATTAGCTTTTATATTTTTATAAATAATTTATGAGTATAATTATTGAATTTAAAGTCCATCTTCATTATTCATTATCTAAATAATTATTATTAGATTATCGTTATAAAAGTCTATCTTGATCAAGTTGTCCTAGCTATATCGATCAATAAAATTTATCTCGATGGTCAAAAATGATCGTATGATGATCTAATAAATAGAGATCATCAATAAATCTAAAAGCTTACAGCAATAATTTTGATGATATTCATAATATATTATCAAAATTTTACTTCAATCAGACATCATAATCATGATCAATTTAGTAAGAAATGATTTTAATCATTAAATAAAAAATAAATGATCAAAAATCAAATGGCATCCGATTTAGATGATTTTTTAGATAAGTAATCTTTGCTACTACTTTCATCATTTATACGGTCATGATCGTAAAATTTAAATCGTACATATATGAACCATCCATGTTAAGCATATCTTATAAAAATATAAGTATATTTACCAAGCGATCTCAAGAATTAGTATCAAGAGACACAAAATTTTGTATTGTTCATATATATGTGGTTTGAATTTTATGAGCATTAATATAGAAATAATCAACGTATTAGCAAAGATCATTAATCTAAAAAATTATCTTATAATCGTATGCGTTTGACCATTTGATCACTAGTTTTTTATTTAACAGTTGAAATCATTCCGTGCTAAATTAACTATGATAATGATATCCGATTGAGATAAAATTTTAATAGTATGCTATAAATATTACTGAGATCATCTTTATAAATTTTTGGATCCATCAATGGTCTCTATCTATCAGATCATCATGCGATCATTCATGACCATCGAAATCAAATTTTATTGATCGACATAGCTAGAGTAACATGATCGAGATAGACTTTTGTAACAATAATCTAATAATAATTATTTAGATAATGAATGATGAAGATAAATTTTAAATTCTAAAATTATATCGATAAATTATTTATAAAAAAAATTATTAAAATGGCTAAATATTTTCCTACGCTCTTAATTGCATAGATAATGAATGCTATAAATAAAAAATTATCTATGAAAACTAATAATAATTAGTCTTATTACCTACATTAGCTTAGCATCGATAAATTATTTATAAAAATAAAATAAATTAATCAAAAAAATATTTATCGATGTTAAATAAGCATCGATAATAAGCCTAATTATCTACGAAAGAATTAAGCATGGGTAATTAGACTTATTACCTATGCTAACTTATCATCGATAAATTATTTATAAAAATAAAAAAATTAATAAAAAAAATATTTATCGATGTTAGTTTAGCGAAGGAAATAAGTCTAATTATCTACGTAAACTTAAATGTAGGTAATTGACCTTATTACCTACGTTAGCTTAGTATCGATAAATTATTTATAAAAATAAAATTAATTAATTAAAAAAATATTTATCGATATTAAATAAGCATTGATAATAAGACTAATTACCTATGGAAAAATTAAGCATGGATAATTAGACTTATTACCTACGTTAACTTATCATCGATAAATTATTTATAAAAATAAAAAATTAATAGAAAAAAAATAGTTAACGATGTTAGTTTAGCGTAGGAAATAAGGCTAATTACCTACGTAAAAGTTAAATGTAGGCAATTGGCCTTATTGCCTACGTTAGCTTAGAGTCAGTAAATTATTTATAAAAATAAAATAAATTAATTAAAAAAAATATTTATGGATGTTAAATAAGTGTCGGCAATAAGCCTAATTATCTATAGAAGAATTAAGCATGGATAATTATCTTATTACCTACGTTAATTTATCATCGATAAATATTTATCAAATATTAAAAAATTAAGACCACCCATTATCAACGCTATTATTTAAATGTCGATGCTACTTTTACGTGGCTAATTATGTTTTACGATGTTTAATTTATAGCATAGCTAATTATACCAATTTTATCAATATTTATGATTTTGCGTAGCTATTTGTCCTCTTTACCTATGCAAAATTTTGCGTAGGTAAATATTACGTCGGTAAAATCTCTATTTTTTGTAGTATCTTGACAGCAAAATACTTCAAAGTTGGTCATGTTTAGTGCAAATATACTACTATATCTCATCTACATGCTATATCAGTATCTTCACACTTCTTAATTAAGAGGACAACCAATCTAAATGGCACACAATGATCTATACTTGATATTGCTATCGTCCTAGTAATAGCATATCATTTGGTTGTGAATAGGTTTAAGAACTAAATGATAAATCTTTCTTCATCAATTTAAAATAGTCATAAGAACTTCATCACAACATAAGAATTCATTAGAAGATGTACATTATTTATGATGAAAAGGTCAAATAATATTTTATTAATTTAATAATTCATATATAAATACAAAAATAAGCTCAATCATCAATAAACTAATGATTTATTTTCGGACATAATTTCGAATAGGAGGCTCAGGGCTCAAGGCTCGAGGAGGTAGCCAGTAGCTTGGGGAAGTCGAATCCGATGGTGGGGAAAGAGAGGGACCGAAGGTAGTTGAGGGGAGGCGAGCCAGGAGCTCGAGGAGATGGTCAGGGCTTGAGGAGGTGG
This sequence comes from Cocos nucifera, assembly GCA_006176705.1. Classification (NCBI taxonomy): domain Eukaryota; kingdom Viridiplantae; phylum Streptophyta; class Magnoliopsida; order Arecales; family Arecaceae; genus Cocos; species Cocos nucifera. Next base: position 44,105 of record QRFJ01002562.1, on the reverse strand, counting down.
GAGGCAATCGAGGGGCTCAGGATCTAGTGGATGGAGGCTTGGGGAGGTAGGTTGGAGGCTCAAAAAAGCGGGATCCAGCAGCTGATGGCTCGAGGCAGCAGAATTCAGCAAGGGAGGAGAGAGGGGGACCAAAGGCAGGGGAAAAGGGGGGCAGCAGTGGAGTAAGAGAAAAGTCGGAAGGGTGGGGGGAGTATTAGGGTTAGTATTGGTGATGATAAAATGCCACTGCTAATAAGACTCCTCCATCACTAATAATTCTTTAATTAAATTTAAAAAATAATAAAATTACTTTGTATTAGTGATGCAAATAGCAGTCACTAAAAGCCAAAAATTATCGTTGCTAATAACCATCACTAATACTCCTTTTTCTTATAGTGCCACAATGGCCCTCCTCTCTTTCCTCTCCAATGTTCCCGCTCATTGTCTATGCCCTTATTGCCTTCCTCTTTCTCCTCAAATCTCACTCATGACATGATGCCACCCTCTTCCTCTCCTCTTTGGATCTCACCCATGACCCCGACTCACTCTCTTTCCCCTCCTATTCAGATCTCATCTGTGACCCCAATACCCCCATCCTCCTCCTTGGATCTCACCTACAACCACCATACCGCCCTTTTCCTCCTCAAGTGTCACCTATGACCTCGATGTCAACCTCCTCCTCCTCTCCCCTCTTCAGTGTGCCACTATCGTTGTCCGTCATCTCCACCAAGGCATCGAGCAAAGTGGGAAGAAGACTTTTTTCAAAAATGCTCCTAAATCTTGAAATATTTATTGGGATTGCCATTGCTTTCAATTTCAAAATGCACCTAAAGTTGAAAGTTTTGCCACACCAACTACACATGTGACTGCACATAACCGGTTCCTAGTGGATTAACCAACACCCTTCATGTTGAGTTGGATGGCCAAAGAAAAATAAATGGTGAAAGTGTTTAAAAGTGCTTTGGAGTATCATAACAAAAGCCAATTTAGAAACTTATAGACAACTTCAATGACTGTATCAAATAAAAAATTGATAATTTTTTAGCAGCAAGTCAATATTGAATAATTTTGTTATTTTTATGGGTCAAGATTTGAGAGAGCATGTATTTATCTAGAAATGGAACCTCTACGGTACTCAAATAGTATCGCAACGTGCTGTGCATCTGGGATGCCATCCATCTTAAGATGGATGGTCATGCATGTTCATGCGCATACATTAAATACTAAAAAGAAAGATGATTTATAAACCCTAGTGGTATTTGGATAGTTTGGATAGCTATCCGTCTTGGGGTTTATATGGACAATTTGGATAGCCGTCCATCTTAAGATGGATGGCATCCCACTATGCACAACATCCTACAGTACTTTTTAACTACCGTAGAGAATCATGTTCCTATTTATCCTAAATTGACCTTGCATTAGCAAAATCTTAGATGCTTATACAAATTAAATTATCGCAAATAAAAGTTTTTGGCTGGCTAAACTTTTTGGAGCGAGAAGTCCTGAATCTCACAAATGGTATCAAAACGGATCTAGTCTAAGATTTCTGTGAACTAAAGGACATTGCAGCATGGATCCTTTTAAAGCTAAGCATAGACCAATGATAGATCACGATGTTGTCGTTAAGATACCATGTTTATCAGTTTAATTCTGACATCTTAAATAATTAAAAAAAACTCATAGAAAATAGCGAGTTGGGTCAAATCCATGGTGAAGATAATGCTTTAATTTTGAAATCTTTGATTTTTATAAAAAATTAAAATAAAATTAAAATTAAAAAATAATTATAAATAAAAAATAAAAATTAAATAGTATAAAAAAATAAACTTGGTACTAAGATCCACTATTTCGATCTTAGCATCTACTTATAATAAAATAAATTTATAATTAAAAGTAAAAAATAAAAATTTAAAAAGCATAAAATAAATTTTGCATTAAAATTAAAATTTAGAATTTAAATATATAAAATTAAAAATATAAAAAAAATAAAAATTAGAATAATGATCTTGATCTTGGATCAGCGTCAACGTAGAAATGACGTAGAAGACAAGCTCTTTCTCTCGACACCATCTGCCTCGAAGCAACCTTCAACCCAAACTTGCTCTATCCTGTACTAAGGATTTTCTTTGATCAAATGCTGAATTTTGGAGGCCTAGGATCCTTTAAATAGATATTGGAGGAGAGAAATTTTTGCTATCAACCGATATAGGACTAAAGAAACATATAGAACGGCATGTGAAAAGAAATCTTGGTGAAAATCAAATCAAAACAATGCCTGGATCATGTTGACCATTGGATGAGGATCCAATGGCTCAAAATTCATCTAAAAACTTCTATTAATAGCCCAGAACAAATTAGAATGGCTTATGGCCATCTGATCATGCTATCAGGAAGTCGAGTTCATTAGATCATGTCAAAATCCTTTTTAAAGTCCTTAAGATTGAAAACCTCACTGGTCATCCGATCGTGCTTGATAAAAACTTGATTGCCATTGGATGGCAATCAGGGGGTCTCTGGACCGTCGGATGGTGCTCAGGGAGAGCTGAACTCCTGAATTAAATCAAAAACCACCCCTAGACCATCATATCTAGATCGGGAATGAGTTGGACCATCGGATGGTGCCTTTACTATGCCCGTGGACCGCCTGGACCAGGCGCCATGAAGACCGCGACCAATCAGCATGCTTGTGCTACGTAAATGACCAAAATGCCCCTGATCCTCGATCCTACATGAGCCGTATGGGTTTGGACGTCACCCTGATGTCATCTGGGCTAAGCATTAGGCTGCTATGGGCACTGGGTTGTGCTTGATCGAATCAGGCCAGATTTTGGATGAGCCGACTGAGCCGATTTTTTTTTTTATTTTATTTTATTTTTTTCTTTAAATCTTCATATCAAATTCATTTTATGTCCAATTTATTCTAATTTTTTTTATTTTAATAAAAAAATTAAGCTCTTTTTATTGATGATAATTTTTTTATAAAAAATAAATAAAAATATTAATTTAAAAAAATAAAAATAAATTAATTCATAAATTAATATTTTTATTAATATATTTATGATACTTATCACATCTCTCAACTTAAGCTTTGCTTATCTTCGAGTAAAGAAAGAATTTAGTTTTAGATACCTTTTAAGCTTAGAGTTTTGAATTTTATCAAGCAATTTTTAAAATGACCATTGATGTTCAATAAAGCATAAGGTATGTCATCTGGGTAATAGTACTTAACTAATATGAAAATTAAGTGAAGAATATTATATTTTTTTAACTTTTTATAAATTATTTTTATCTTTATCTCTAAATCATCTAAATTTTTATATAAGCAATTATATTATTACTTTTATTTTTTATTTATTAAAAATTTTTATTTATATTATCAATTTTTTATTGTGAATATCATTGCTTACTTAGATAACGAGACCAGCTGATTATCTAATAAAAAATTAATATATATTTTTTTAATATTGTATCACTATTAGGTATCTTAACCTCTTAAGCTTCATGTTTGATCCATGTAGTGAGTTTTGGACCAATGACTTTCACACCAGTTGGCTTTAGGGTACTTGTATAAAATATCCCTTAGGTTTACTAACTCAAATCAAATAGGTTACGAGTTAAGACTAACTTTATAATGAGTTTCTTTACCCTTCGTATCTTTTAACGTGAAATTCAATGCTTGCTTAGACAAAGAGGCCCAATTATTCAGTGAGAAGTACTTAAAAATTATTTTATTTTAAAAATAATTTTTATTTTATGAAAAAATATATAGTTATCCTATATAAGCCCAAAAAAAATAAACTCTTTTTTGATGTTGGTAGAAAAAATCAAAAATATTCAAGAAAAAGATTATTTATGTTCTAGACTTAACTCTTTATTAGATTTTCTTAATACTTGATTCCTCAGTATCTCAAAAATTCTCTAATTTGTGTATTAATTTTCTTAAAAAAATGTTTGATTCAGCTCGATTCTTAAGCATAATCGGATACCTAAATGCTAAATACTAACTTTTTTGAGGACTTTAAAAATTTAAAAAAAATTATTATTCTTTTCTTCCAACTTAATCGACATAAAATGATGGTGAGTGATTGAATCTCTGCAGGGAGAAGAAAAAGAAGGATAAGAAGTGAATCTTCTATCCATATCAAGTTGTCACTCCCTGATGTTGTGTCTACTGCTACTGACACCGTTGATGTGTCTGTGGCTTCTGATGCTAATGCATCTATGGTAGATAGCACTAATTGTGTGTCATGAATCAATGGAACCATCACTGAGTTAGTTCTATTCAAATCTCCACCTACAAATAAGAGCAACAGGATTATTAAAAAAGAAAGAGGTATGGTTCCTGTTATGCAAAATAAAATAGAATAAAGTAATATACCTATGGATGGTACCGATTGTGTGTCAATCCCCATCTAGAAATAAGAGGAACAAGATTGCTAAAAAATAAAAAGATGTACTTTTTGTTATACAAAAGAAGATAGGAAAAAATAGCATGCCTATGGGTGGTGCTGGGTGTGTGTCATGAGTCGATGGAATCATCACTGAAGGTGCCCTACTCGAATCCTCATCTAAAAATAAGAGAAACAAGATTACTAAAAAATAAAAAAAATATGCTTTTTATTATACAAAATAAGATAGTAACATGCCTGTGGGTGGCACCTATGGTGGTGTAGGACATGTTGGAGGTGGTGATGGATCTACCTCCACACCTTCTAACTACATTAGATATCTATTAATCCCTTCTGAATAAGGCATCCTTCTTTTACTTCTTTGACCTCCTCTAGTTGATAATGAACAATAAGTCTTCTTGCCTCTTACCATGCTTCACTAAAAAAAGCATATTAAGAAAATATCAAAAATATATATTGGGAACGCCACACTTCAAATTCAATTTTTGCATTTCCTTGCAAGAAATTTGAAACTTTATCTTCTCATTCGATAGAATCAAATATTCAACATCATCATCATCATATTCAACATGTAATATGTCGAGCATGAACCAAAAAAAGCTAAGACATGACAAAAAGGCCTGCATCAACATCTAACACGGCTGGCTACAATTTTAGCCAGCTGTTGCATGCAAAGAAAAGTGCCGAGGGAGTATGAGTAAAGCTATAAAACCATCCCATTGTTGTAGAAACTTTCATGTATGATAGATGTGCCTATCATTGTAAGCTATGATATTTCAGGAGCACATGCAATAGGGGTCTAGTTATGACTGGCAATAATTACTCCAAAATCAAAAATTCTAAAGCAAGAGAACATAAAAATTGTTCTAGAAACTTTCATGTATGATAGATGTGCCTATCATTGTAAGCTATGATATTTCAGGAGCACATGCAATAGGGGTCTAGTTATGACCGGCAATAATTACTCCAAAATCAAAAATTCTAAAGCAAGAGAACATAAAATCATTCTCACGAAAAGGCTTTGATAAGAAAAGCATCACGTTTAAAACCTTAAAAAGAATTCTGCTTCCAAGAGAGAGAGAGAGAGAGAGCATATCTATCACAGTAAATAAATATAATATGAGAAACCATACATGATGCTGCCTGGTCGTTGAATTGTACCCAGTCACAGAACCCCGATACCAGTCATCATCCATCAGCCAGAAAACCTGCAATTTTGGTCCACTAGTTCAGGTTTAAACAATCAATTTATGAACTGGGATCAAAGGACCTTAGTCGCCTCCAGCAATATTCCATAAGGATTCACTTGCCTTGCTTGCCAATCCAACGAATGTCTGTGGATCCGCCACACCTTCAAAATCCAACCTGCAATGATCCAAGGGGGAAAATTTTTTTTTGTTTCTTTAGCTTTTAGAAGCTATTATAGATTGTTTCATACATATCAAACATTAATTAACGAGCAAGATAGATTGCAGCACCATGGGGATAGCAGAAATACTTACTCGACCCATCTCTTCCCCTTGCCCAGGCCAGAAAGATCCTTTGGAGCGTCACGAACTCTCTTCTTGGTCTTGGCAACGTTGGTCTTATTAAACCCCCCGGTTCCTCTTAACCTAGGCCCTGAAACTCCACTCAGTGAACCAGATCCATCTCCCAACCAAAGTAGCTCGTACTTCATCGTATTCCTCTTCTTGACATTTTTCCCTTCCTCGACCAAATCGGTCTCAAGATCCAGCCGATCACCATCCCCACGTTCCATCTCCTCCTCCTTCCTCCTCCCCTTCCTCCACGAGCTTCCGGGCCTTGACCTTCTTAGACATTACGTTGGAGGATCCGCTAGGGTTGATGCAAGGAGTGGCTGAGTAGACGTGGCCAAGAGGGAGATACCGCACCGGCTGGTCGACCTCTTCCACCTCGTGGACGAACGCCTCCATGGCCAGTGCCATTGGAACACCGCCAGGTAGGGAAGGAGGGTCACGCAGAACTGCAAGGGGTGCGGATGCAGGCGTCACCGGGGGCGATGGGGAGGGGGGTCGCACGGAGCAGCGTCGCACGGTTGAGAGAGAGGGAGAGGAGATTTAGGCTAGAGCATCTAATTTCTTGTACCCTAAAAATATGTTACGTGGGTGCATGGATTAGCGGAAAAATTAAATATGTTATCGATAAAACTAAGAAGAAAAATCATAATAATATATAAATTATAGACAAGCAACTACTAATAAAATAAATATTTATAAAATTTAATACTATTAATTGATAATGTCTCTCTTCAACAATAGAGTCTGAATTAGTTATATTTTTAAAAAAAAAGGAGAAAAAAAAGAGAGCGAGAGGAAACATCATGCTAACAGAAAGTTATATTTTTTTTTTATTTTTTAATTAGTAATGAACTGAAATTTTGATGTAATTCAGTTGCAAAACCATCTTCTAGTGAGTTCTTTATTTTCAGATTAACAATAAAAATGTAGCCGTTTCAATTCTCCTGCAAATTTTTTAAAGAGAAAAAAAGAGAGAGAAAAAGAAAAAGAGAGAAAACATCAGGCTACACAAAAGTTAAATTTTTTTAATTTTTTTAAATTAGCAATGAAATAAAATTTTATTACAAATCAATCATAAATCCGCTTCCTAGTGAGTTCTTTTATTTTCAGACTAGCAATGAAAACATTGCCATTTCAATTCTGTTATGAATTTTTTTATTTTCAAATTAGCAATGAAATAAATTTGGTTGTAAATCAATTGCAAGTTTGTTATAAATTTATTTTTTCAATATTAGCAATAAAATTAAATATTCGATTGTAAATCCGTTGCCAATTAACAACGGATTAGAAATAGATTCTATCTGCTGCTAATTTTTTATTATAAAATCGTATATTTCTTATAATATTTAGTTGCTAATCCATTATAATTCCATTGTCAATAACAGGAACCTCCTACAAAATTTAGCAATAATTTTTAGATCTGCTGTTATTCTGTTACAAACTTTTTATTTATTATCCATTGTAAATTTGTTATAAATTTATTTTTTCAAGATTAGCAATGGAATTGAGCATTCCCTTATAAATCCATGGCTAATTAACAACTGATTAGAAACGAATTCTGTCTGTTGCAAATTTTTTATTGTTAAATAATATTTTTCTTGTAGTGACTCTTATAGGCATAGTTCTAGTATTGGGGTCTATTTTGCTATACAGATGAATTTGGGTCTGAGCCTGAGTCCATTGGGATTTTTAAGAAAAATTATGGTGGTTCTTCCATCCTAAATTATATGAATTTAAAAATAGGTCATTAACAAGCTTGGAGTAGTCTTGTGCAGCTTGAACGTATTCTTGCATGAAAGATGAAAATTATGCAGCCGTAGGATATTCACTCATATGATGGGTAGGACTAGCATAGATAGAACAAATCTTCTGATCTAGGATTAAAAATTGATCTAATTTCTAAGTAAGAAGATCGATTTTATCTAATTTTTGAGCTATCAAGTTCAAGTCAGTCTTAAAACTAGATTTTGGATGTTTAAATTCATAGATTCCTACTCACTTTTGGTGGAAAATCATCATTTCATTGAAAGATAATGAAGCATTGTTGATTAAGTTTTTACTTAGGATTTTAAATAAAGCATAGACTTCATCCTCACTCTTGTTCATGAATGCACTACCATGGGATAGATCTATCATATGTCTATATTGATCTCTTAAATTCTCATAATAAGCTTGAATGATTTGCCACTTAGATAGACCATGGTGTGGGCATTTTTTAAGAAGTTCATTAAGTCTCTCCCATGACTCATGAATTTATTCTCCTGGAAGCTGAGCAAATTCAGTGAAGGATCATTTCATGGTGATGGTTCAACCTATGGGATTATTTTTTTTTTAAAACTCATATTGCAAATTCAGCCCAAGTTTAGATTGCGCTTCCTATCATGCCAAGCCAATACTTAGCTTTGTTCTTTAATGAAAAAAGAAATAAAATTAATTTAAAGACATCATTAGTAAAATTTTAGATCTTTACCATAGAGCAGATATCTAAAAATTCATCTAGATGCTTATAAAAATCTTCATTAGTGTTCCTATAAAAAGATGGGAGCATCTAGATTATGATTGACTTGATCTCATAATGACTTGTAGGGATATCAAGTAAATGGATACAAGTTAATAAATTATAGGTGGAAGAAATAAAATATTTTTTCATCGATCTAGATAATTTTTTAGGATTTTCAACCATTTGATTTTTAGATTTAATACGATCAATCATTTAATTTTAGGATTGAATTCAACTATATCAGAAAAATGATCTTCTACCATGCATGTACTAGTGCAACCCTAACATATGATTCAAAAAAAATTATTATTATTTTTATTTTTTATTATTTTATTATTTCTTATTTTTTTATTATTTTAAAATATTTTTTAAATTTTTTATTTTTAATTATTTTTAATTATTATTTTATTTTAAAAAATTTATTTTTTAAATTATTTTATTATTTCTATTATTATGTTATTACTTTTTATTTTTTATGATTTTATTATTATTTTATTATTATTTATTTATTTTTTTATTTTTTAGAGAGGAAGAAAAAAAGAAGAAAGAAAAAAAGAGTTCTAAAGAAGAGAACCTAAAAAGTCCTAAAGCTAAAAAGAGAGAGAAAAATTAGTTTTGATTAGTTTTGATGTTTAGTTAGCAATCAAGTTAGGCAATCAATCCTAACTAAGGATTGTCCTAAATGTAGATGGCTCCTACTGCCAAGATTACCTTCAGACCATCCAGGTAAAAAATCAGGCACTCAATTGGCTAAGTAAGTATAAGGTTGGCAAGAGATTTTCTGTTATTTTTTTTAGACGTCAATTGTCTTGGTTAGGTAAGCTAACGAAATCGATTAAATAACCATCTTCTTTCAAGATGTGATCCCTGAATTACTTGTCTTAGATACTAGTCAAAATGACTAACCCTAATTTAGGCTAGGATTTCTTATTCTAGTGAGCTCGAGTTCTCAGGACTAATGTCTAATTAATTTTAAATTAAAGGCTTAGATCAATGAGAGATGCTGGTTGGTTATTTGTGAGCTAAGGAAGGATGATCAAATTTCTATCTTATCTTGATTATTGGGTTATGCTCTTAAATTAATTTAAGATGAATATGCACAATCAAGTTCAAACAAAAAATTCTATGCAACTAAATTAGATACATGAAACTAATTAAACTTAAGAGGCTTATCCTATCTCCAATAATCACTAAAAATAAAAATAAATTTAATATGATGGATGCTCTAAGCAATTAAGATTTTTACTCTTATCAAGAAGTTTTTAATTAGGTTTAAATAAATATTTTTTAAATTAATTTAAAAATAAAATAAATAATAAAAAAAAAAAAGAGATTTAGGATTAGGATTGATCTCACCAAGCAAAATTAGATGCTTTCTTCCTTATCCTAGGTTTCTTTCTTGTTCTTTACTTTCTTTTTCTGCAAAATAAATAAAAAAAATTAGTAAGCAATATTTATCAAAAAAAATCAAAACTTTATTTATAATTTATTTGCAAAAATAAATCAAAGAAATCAAAAATTTAATACTCATGCCTTTTCTGGTAATGGTGCCAAAAATTTGATAGATCATGATGTTGTCATTAAAACATCATATTTATTAATTTAATTTTAATTTTTTAAATAATTAAAAAATACATAAAAAATAGTGAATCGGATCGAATTCATAAAAAAGGCGGTGCTTTAGTTTTGAAATCTTTGATTTTTATAAGAAGATAAAAAAAATTAAAATACAATTATAAATAAAAAATAAAAATTAAATGATGCAGAAAAATAAATTTGGTATTAAGATCTACTATTTAGATCTTAGCATGTACTTGCAATAAAATAAATTTATAACTAAAAGTAAAAGGCAAAAATTTAAAAAGCATAAAATAAATTTTACATTAAAATTAAAATTTAGAATTTAAATACATGAAATTAAAAAAAAAGAAAAAATTAAAAATTAAAAAAATGATTTTGATCTTGGATCAATGTTGACATGGAGATGGCATCGAAGACAAGCTCTTTCTCTCAACACCGTCTATCTCGAAGTGACCTTCAACCCAAACGTGCTCTACCTTATACCAAGGCTTTTCTCCGATCAAATGCTAAATTCTGGAGGCCAGGGTCCTTCAAATTGGTGTTGGAGGAAAAAAATTTTTGCTATCAGTTGATTTGAGACTAAAAAACATGTAGACTGGTGTGTGAAGAGGAATCTAAGTGAAAATCAAACTAAAATAATTCCTGCATCATGTTGACCATGGGATGAGGATCCACTAGCTCAAAATTCACCTAAAAACTCTTGTTAACAGCCTAGATCAAATTGGATTGGCTTCTAGCCATCTGATAGTGCTATCAGGAAGTTCTGGTTTGTTAGATTGTGTCAAAATCCTTTCTAAAGTCCTTCAGACCGAAAACATGACTGGCCATCCGATTGCACTTGATGGAAACTTGATTGCCACTGGATGGCGATCAGGGAGTCTTTGGACCATCAGATGGCACTCAGGGAGAGCTGGGCTCCTAAATTAAATCAAAAACCACCCCTGGACCATCAGATTTGGATTGAGAATGAGCTGGACCATCTGATGGTGCCTTTATTGTGCCTATGGACCACCTGGACCAGGCATCATGAAGATCGTGACCAATCAATATGCCTATGCTAGATAAATGACCGAAATGCCCCCTGATCCTCGGTCCTGCATGAGCCATGTGGGTTTTGACGTTACCCTGACAACATCTAGGCCGGGCGCTGGGCTACTGCAGGCATTAGGCTGCACTCGACCGAATCGGGCTAGGTTTTGGGCAAGCCGACTGAGCCAATTTTTTTATTTTATTTTATTTAAATCTTCATATCGAATCTATTTTATGTCTGATTCGTTCCAATTTTTTTTATTTTAATCAAAAAATTGAGCTCTTTTTATTGATGTTCATTTTTCTATAAAAGATAAATAAAAATATTAATTTCTAAAAATAAAAATAAATTAATTTATAAACTAATGATTTTATTAATATGTTTATGATACTTATCAACCAATCATAGTGATTTATGAGTGGATTTTAATTTGTTATTTGATCCTTTATCTGATGAGGATCCTAAGGTTTAAATGAGAAGAGTACCTGGATCTATACGAAGTGTTACATCAATGTTTGAAGATAAAAATCTTTACGGGCTATATATCTAGAAGGCTAGCTAATAAACCATCCCAAGAATATATTAGTACAAGGTAATCAACAGGGATAAGATAGTAGTTGAAGGAAAAGAGAAGAAAGAATTTAGCCAACTTGGAGAAAGGGAAGAAAGAATTTAGCCAACTTGGGGAAATCTCTTTTCTTAATCAATCATAACAAAAATAGAGATGTACCTTGGAGAGCGACTTAAGCATCCTTTTCTTCGTGGCTTTGTGATCTATAAGCTTTTCCAATTGTACCAGCTCTTGCATTGCTTTATTTATTTCCACCTTCCATTATTTTGTAAAACTTATCCATGAATAATTTATCCTTACATCCAAATAAACTCTTAGTCCTCATATAAGTCTATGACTTGTAGACTTCTACATAATTATTAATTTCTTAAGGGGTAGATATTTATCATCTTAAAGCCATTGGGGTTCTAAGGAGCTCCATCTCTCCCTTTGCTACCCCTATCTTCATCATCTTGAATCCAGGAAAACCCCCTACACTTCTTGAATTTGAAACCATCACCAAGGGCTATAGCTAGGCCTCTTCTCGGAAAAAGGTAAATGTTTTTGTTGCAAGATTACTTGTTAGTTAGTATGAAATATAAAATAATAATAAATAATCACATATAGAAAAAATAGAACACAACGATTTCTGTGGTTCAACCTTTGGTCTATGTCCATGGGAGAATATAGGGAGAGATTTTACTACATCAAAAAAAGATGGAGTACAAGGAGTATGAAATGGCTCAAATAACAAAAGACGGCCATTTTTTCTTTAACAAAAGGTATGGTTAAATATAGATCAGATTCATATCATGGGCCACACCAAATTCAAGCCACACTAAATAAATCTCCATTTTAGCTTAAATCCTATCAAGCTACAACACAAAATAATAAATTCCTCTCCATCTCCTCCAGTAATGCCTCTAAGAACCTAGCTTAGCATCTCAAAATATGAACCAAGTCCAACTAGTGCCTGAACTTGAGAGTGGTAAGTGGCTTGATCAATATATCTGTCATATTATTTTCTGCAGAAATCTTCTTTAGTGTAATAACCCCTTGTGATAATATATCTCATAATGAAGTAGTATCTTACATCAACATCCTTAGTTCTCTCATGATAATATATTTGATTTTTAGTTAGATAAATGGCACTCTAGCTATCATAATAAATAGTAGTCACATCCTACTGTAAGCCAAGATCATCAACTAAATCTTATAACCAAATAGCCTCCTTCACTATCTCTACCACTATCATATACTCTACCTCTATAGTAGACAAAGCAATAGTAGATTGTAAAGTCATTTTCCAACTAATAGACTAACCTAAAAGAGTGAAGATATAGCTTGTCAAAGACCTCCTATCTAAATTACCTGCATAATCAAAGTTCACATAACCAACAATACTACTACAAGTGTCCGAAGTCCAATCATATACCAAACTAATATCCATAGTGCCTCTCAAATAGTATAAGATCTATTTTACAACCTGTCAATGTACATGCTAACGATATTGATGGCTTGTGAGATGTCTGGACGTATGCAAACCATAGCATATATGATACACCCAACTACACTAGCATATGGAACACATGACATATATTCCTCCTTTTCATCTAACTATGGAGATAAAGTAGTTAAAAGTTTAAAATATGTTGCAAGTGGAGTACTCATCGGCTTGCAATCCTGCATACCAAAATGCTTAAGTAACTTTATGATATAATTTTTCTATGATAAGAACAATCTATCTTATTGAGAAAAATATCTCGAATTCTTCTATAACAAGTCCACAGCGAGGTTCAGGATGATAAATGGAGTCCAAGAAGCTCAAGAACATCCCAATCGAAGTCAGATGGAGGAGATAATGCACGAAAAAAGGCCAACAGCAGGCTGGTATGACCTACAAGCCATTGAGTGGGGCCCATAGCAGGCAGGCCATAGGAGGAGTGGCCTAGCATGGCAACCCAAGCATGCAAGCCCGCAAGGCTCAGCCCAGGCATGCATGGGCATGCAGGCCAACCATGCATGGGTGCTGCTCGCAACATGCTAGGCCTCCCCTAGGCCCAGTGCGGGTGCCAGCGCCATGCGGACGTGTGCGATAGCTGGCTCGAACCCAGGCAGGCGCATGCATGAGCATAGCCTGGGCCTTGGCGGTCATGCAGGAGGCTCGTGCTGGTTCGCTCACTTGAGTGCCCTCGGGTGTTCAGGCAACAACGTGTAGCACGTACGGGATGCACCCAGTGCAGGCAAGCGCATGTGGTCACAGGTGCAGGAGCTCCTCCATGGAGTCTACGCACATAGTGCACGTGGACCAGGTTTTTTCATAGGGTCTATAGGCAAAAACAAGTGATTGGATGGCAGTTATTACTAACAGTGGTAATCCAAGGGTCAAGGGCTTATTAGAGATGTAATCAGAGACTGTTCTCCGAGCTGGACATGGATTGAGGCCTTTAAAGGCTTGTAGCTGATCGAGAGTGAGTAGGTGGTAGTTTGGCTGAGACCTGAAAAGATAGAATATAGCAGATTAGAGGGTGCCAGCAGATAGCAAGAGCAGCAGGGCTCTAGATAGATAGCTAGGCAACAAACTACGATTGTTTCAAAGGATCTTCAAGAGATAGCTTTGTAGGAACAGCTTCTAGTTGAGAAAATTATATACGAGTATTGAGAGTGGGTACTCTTCTCTTGTATTTATTTTTTTTTCATAGTGAAGCATTGTATGCCCCATGAAGGTGAGCTTTTGGGCTAATCCATGTACTTGATTGTCTTCTTTTTTTTTTCTTCTACCATAATTTTTTGGTCCAAGATCTCTAACAATTGGTATCAAAGCTTTATACTACCAGAGTGTGGATTGTGATAGTGGTGATAAAGATTGTAGAATATAGAGAAGACAAGCATAATCAAGATGAAGATCAATAGGATCGATGGAAAGAGCAATTTTTTCTTATGGCAAGTGAGGATGAAGGTACATGCTCATCCAATAAGGTTTAATCGATGCTCTCTTATATAAGGAGATGTCTACCACCATGAAAGCGGATCAAATGCAAGCGGTGAGCATGATCCATTTGTACCTAGTGGATGATGTAGTGATCCATATATTTAGCAAGATTTTTTTGATGGTGCTGTGATCGAAGCTTAAAAAATTGTACATGGCAAAATTGCTCACCAATATGCTATTTCTTTGAAGGTAGTTCTATCAGCTACAGATGGATGAAGGAAAGAGTGTGCAGGAGTATCTATCCAATTTCTAGAAGATCCTTACCAACCTACTCAGCATTGATAAAAAAAAGTTGAGGAGAAGACTAGGACGTTGATCTTGCTATCATCTCTTCTACCCTCTTTTGAATCTTTAATGACTGCTCTTTTTGTAGATAAGAGCACCATCAATATGAAAAAGGTGACTTCTATACTACTTTAGAATGAGATTTTCAAGCGAAAGAATCGAGCCTCGAGTTCAGGTGGCAACTCGGTCCTGATGGTTACTGGAGATGATGGCGGTAGAAGATGGAGCGATAAGAGATCGTGAGGTAGGCGGTCCAAATCCAAGATGAAGGACTAGAGCAAGATCAAGTGCTACAAGTGCGACAAGTTTGGACATCATGTCAGAGATTATCCATAACTCAAAGCTCAGACACAGGCTACTGTTGTGATGGCCAGTAGCGATATAGAAGGTAGTAATGATGTTCTTCTAGTAATTGATGAGGTATCTACTTCTTTCTCCTAATAGATTATGGATTCTGCTTATTTTCATCATATATATTACAGAGAGAAGCTATTTGACTTTCTGAAGATTAGTGAGGGCACTATGTTCTTGATGGATGGATCGAGCTATGAGATCCAGGATAGCAAGATGGTCGGTATGAAACTCCATGATGGAATAGTGAAGAAGTGGGGTGAGGTCCGATACATATCTAGTTTTAAAAAGAATCTAATCTCATTGAGTAGACTAGATTCGATCGAATTCAGATAAAAAGTTAATGAAAGAATCTTGAAGGTCATGTGCGATCGTAGAATTATGATTAGAGAAAGAAAGTATAAAGGACACTACCTCATGGCAGGAAGTCCAGTATGAGATGGAGCTCTTGGTAGAGGTGGATCAGGCATAATGGAGACTCAGGAGGATGAGAGGTGATGTTATAGAATGAAGTTTCTATTACCATAGGAGACTTTCCTAAGTAGGTCTCAGGTCAGAGTGGACACAACCCATGATGGAGATGGGATCGAGCGGCCTGGCTCAACTCTCATGTTTGTCCATCCATGATTAGCAGGTGATTGCTCCAGGACATGAGGGCACAAGATGAGCTCTCAAATAGATGAAGATCAAATATTGAGTCGAGATAAAGATTGTTAAAAAAAATGCATCAAATTTTCCTATAATAAGCCCATAATGAGGTCCCTGATGACAAACGAAGTCCAAGAACACCACAATCAGAGTCTAGATAGAGGAGAGACGCATGAAGAAAGACCAGCAACAGACTGTACGACCTACAGGCCATCAAGTGGGGACCACAGTAGGTAAGCCCATGAGAGGAGCGGCCCAACATAATGGTCCAGGCACACAGGCCCGCGGGGCTCAACCCAGGCATGCACGGGCATGCGGGCTAGCCACGCATGGGTGCGGCTTGCAGTGTTCTGGGTTGCACCCAGGCCCAGCGCAGTCACTAGCACCTCACAGGCACACGTGATAACTAGCCCGAGCCCAGGCGGGTGTGCACGCGGGTGTGGCCAAGGCCCATGCGATCATGCAGGAGACCTATGCTGGTTCACTCACTTGGGTGCACTCGAGTGTTCAAGCAATAGCGCACAGCATGTCCAAGATGCGCCCACCATGAGCGAGCATGCATGGTCATGAGCACGAAAGCACCTTCATGGAGTCTACGCACATAGTGCACATGGATCGAGTTTTTTTACAAGGTCTACAGGAAAAAATGCACAATCGGATGGCAGCTGTTGCTTACGGTGGTAATCCAAGGGTCAGGGGCTTATTAAAGATATAATCAAAGATTGTTCTCTGAGCTAGACATGAACTAAGATCTTTAAAAAGCCTGTAGCAGACCAAGAGTGAGTGGGTGGTGGTTCGGCTAAGACCTGAGATGGTAGAAGATAGCATATCATTTGGTGCTAGTGGACAGCAGGAGCAGCGGAGCTCCGGGTAGATAGCTAGGCAGCAAACTATGGTTGTTTCAGAGGATCTTCAAGAGAGAGCTTCGTAAGGATAGCTTCTAGTTGAGATGATTATATATGACTATTGAGAATGGGTAATCCCCTCTTGTATTTATTCCTTTTCATAGTGAAGTTTTGCATTCCCCATGGAGATAAATTTTTGGACTGATCCACGTACTTAATTATCTTCTATTTTTTTCTTTCTTCTATCGCAATATTCTAGTACGAGATCCCCAACATATTTGTGTGTCAATCCCTATGAACCTCAATATCCAAAATCTTCTTTATTGCTAAGCTGAGCCTTTAACTTCTTAATCTCAAACATATTCTTTGCTGCAATAAACATGTCATCAATATAGAGCAACAAATAAATAAAAAAACTATCTGAAGGTCTTTTGTAATGAACACAACTATCATAGTCACTCTGAGAGTAACCATACCCAAGCATAAATGCATCAAATCACTTATACCGCTGTCTCAGAGATTGCTTCAAACCATACAATAATTTTCTCAATAAGCAAATATGGTCCTCTTTAACATGAGCAACAACTCCTCTCTAGCTATTATATCCAAATCTGTTCCTCAAGCTCACCATGCAAGAAAGTTATTTTAATATCAAGTTACCTAAGGTCTAAGTCAAACAACGCAACAATAGCTAGCAATACGTGAATAAAGCTATATTTCACAACAGGAGAGAAAACTTCATTACAGTCTATACCTTTCCTCTGACTGTAGTTCTTTGCAACTAAGCATGGAACCTTGCTGCTTCAACCTCTAAGACTCATCCTTTTTTTCTTAAAGACTCATTTGCTTCCAACAATCTTCTGGCCCTATGGTAGTGTCATGAGCTCCCATATCTAATTCTCATAAAGAGACTCAATCTTCTCACTTAATAGCAATAAACCATTGTATAGACTTATTATTAGTGATGGTCTCATGATAACTGACAGGATCATGAACCTCAATGACTCTCCCATAGATAATATAAAAGAGACTAAATCTACATATCCATATCTCTAAATGGGTCTAATATGCCTCCTTGATCTACTAATGCTTATAGTGTACTACTGCCCTTATGGGGCATCTATCTCGTCAACAATCTTAGATTCATTACCTTGAACTGGATGAACTGAAGTATCACCCTATGATGGATGAATTGTAGATCTAACCTCAAGCTCCATCTATCCATCAACATCATGATATTTATCTTTAGCAACTGACTCTTTTTTTAAGTGAAGCATAGCTTTTTCCTCAAAGGTAATATCTCTACTAACTATAAATTTTTTATAGCTAGGCTCAACACACTACAATCTGTAGCCTTTTATCCAAATTGATAATCAAGGAAGATATATTTTTGTGTGTTTTCTAGAGATGGCAACCCAAGAGAAGGGATGAATTGGATTTCTTAAAAATTATTTGAAGAACTTATGCCCAACAAGAAATTTAAATATGTTTGTAGAGTGCTTAGTAAAATATAAATATATAATAGAAGAGTAAATATAAATACAAATATACAGTCATAAATACGAAAGATTTATAGTGATTTGGTGCTTATCTCAGCACCTATGTCCACTCTCCAAGTCAACCAACTTAAAAATTTCAACTATAATCCCATAAAATTATAGTCCAATTATTTTTATGGATTTACAATACAATCTAGTTGATTTTTTCTAGCTTACCAATCAAAATCATATAATTAACTATTTTTTAGGCACACACTCAATCTAATTAGTTTTCACTGGCCACCAACTAAAATCTTATAACATCTAATTTTTAGCTTGAATCAACCCTTAAAAACCCAAGTTTCATCCCAAAAAAAACTTGTCAAAATAGTTTAGAAAAAGATATACAAGAATTTAAGCATAAATAATAACCGCTTTAAACTCTTGAAGAAGTCAAAGTGGTTGAGCTTTTGAATTATTTTGATTTCTTCCTTGAATGCTTAAGATAGGATTGATAAAGACATGATTGCGCTTGCTTGATCATTGTTGGCTCAATTCAATGCATTCTTCCTTTTTTTTTAGTTGAATAAATATGAGAAGGTGAGAATGAAAAATTCTTTTCAATTTTCTTCCTCTTTCTTTCTTTTTGTTTCTTACAAGTAGCTTGAATATTTTTTTCAATAATTTCAAAAGCTTTTAAATCATTGTTCCACATTTGAATTCTTCATTTTTATAGTCTTAAAAATATCTATAATTAATGCTCTAGTTGTTGAAAGATTAAAAATAGTTGCTATAAATAAAATATAAATATTTAAAATTTTATAAAAAACTAATTATTATTATGTCAAAAATTTATATCCACTAAAAGAATTTTGAATATTAGCAATAGTATTAGCGACGAAAAAAATTTTTATTGCTAATAATAATTTTTTACCACCACAACACTGACGAACAAAATACCATTGCTAATACTATTAGCGACAAAAATTTTATTACTAGCAATAATAAATATCATCTCTAAAAGTATAATTTTTTTAATATTTAAATATTAAAAAATATTAGTGATAGTGAATTTGGTTTATTAGTGACGTAAAAAAAATCATTGCTAATTAAAAACTATTAATGATAGCTCTTTAGTTATTAGCAACAACAAGAGCCATTGCTAATATTATTTAATTTTTTTTTATTTTTTATAATATTTTAATATAAAATAATTATTAGTGATGATAAATTTTATTTATTAGTGAAAAAAATTATGTCATTGCTAATATTTTTTAAAAAAATTTAAAAAATAAGTTTATTTAAAAATATTATTAGAGATGGAATTAGTGATGGCTAGCCTCTACTATCGCTAATAATTTTATTCAAATTCAATTCAAATCCGATTCGAATTCAATTTAAAATCCTACCAAATCTAATTTAATTAAGCTTTGAATCCAAGTTCTATTTTGATTATAAAATTTAATTAGCATCAAATTAAGTCAAGATTAATTAAATTAAATTAAATTTATATTAATTTTAAAAAAATATTTTTAAATTTGAATTTAATTCAAATCTAATTTGAATTCGATTTAAATCTAGTTTGAAATTTTATCAATCCTAATTCAACTAGACTTTGAATTCAAATCCTATTTGAATAGTAAAAATTAATTAACTTTAAATTAAATCAAATCTAAATAAATTTAATCTAATTTAAATTAATTTTAAAAAATAATTTTTAATTTAGATTTGATTTAAATCAGGTTCAAATCCATTTCGAAATTCTACCAAATCTAATTCAATTAGACTTTGAATCCAAGTCCTACTTAGATTATAAAATTCAATTAGCATCAAATTAAGTTAAGTCTACTTAAATTAAATCTAATTTAAATCAATTAAGACTTGATCCATGATTTCATTCGAATCCAATTCAAATCCGATTCAAAGCCAATTTAAAATCCTATCAAACCTAATTCAATTAAACTTTGAATCCAAGTCCTATATGGATTATAAAATTTAATTAATCTCAAATTAAATCAAGATTAATTTAATTTAATTTAATTTATAATAATTATAAAAAAATTATTTTTTAATTTAAATTTAATTCAAATCTAATTCAAATCTAATTTGAAATCCTATCAATCCTAATTTAATTAGATTTTGAATCTAAATCTTACTTGGATAGTAACACCCAATTAACTTTAAATTAAGTCAAAATTAATTAAATTTAATCTAACTTAAATTAATTAGGATAAATAATTTTAAATTTAAATTTGATTCAAATCCAATTCAAAATTCTACCAAACCTAATTCAATTAGACTTTAAATCCAAGTCCTATTTGATTATAAAATCTAATTAGCATCAAATTAAGTCAAGACTACTTCAATTAAATTTAATTTAATTCAGTTAAGACTTGATCTATGATTTCATTCAAATTTAATTCAAAATCCTATCAAATCTAATTCAATTAGGCTTTGAATCTAAGTCCTACATGAATTATAAAATTCAATTAGCCTCAAATTAAATTAAGATTAATTAAACTAAAATTAATTAAAAAATTTAATTTGGATTCAATTTGAATCCAATTCGAATTCAACTTGAAATCCTATCAAACCTAATTCAATTATTTAAATCCAAGTCCTACTTGGATTATAAAATTTAATTAGCCTCAAATTAAGTCAAGCCTATTCGAATCCAATTCAAATCGATTCAAATCTAATTCAAAATTCTATCAAACCTAATTCAAATAGGCTTTGAATCTAAGTCCTATAAGAATTATAAAATCCAATTAGCCTCAAATTAAATCAAGATTAATTAAATTAAATTAAATTAAAATTTATTAAAAAAATAATTTTTAATTTAAAAAAATAATTTTTAATTTAGGTTCAGTTTGAATCTAATTCAAATCCAATTTGAATCTAATTTGAATCCAATTCGAGTCTGATTCGAATCTAATTCGAAATCTTATCAAACCTAATTCAATTAGTTTTTTAATCCAAGTCCTAATTAGATTGTAAACCTAATTACCCTCAAATTAAATCAAGACTAATTAAATTTAAATTGATTTAAATTAACTAGTTTAATTTAGGTTTAATTCAAATATAATTTGAATCGATTCGAATCTAATTCAAAATTCTATCAAACCTAATTCAATTAAACTTTGAATTCAAGTCTTGCTTGAAATATTAAAATCCAATTAGCATCAAATTAAGTCAAGACTTATTAAATTTAATTTAATTTAAATCAATTAAAACTTGATCCATAAATTAATTAAGCTCAAAAATTTACTAAAATCCAATATTAATTTTTAACCATCCAAAAATGACTTAAAAAAAATTTAATATTAAAATATAATTAAAAAAATTATGATTATTAGTGACAATTTTAGCGATGGAGATCTTGCTATCTCTAATAACTTTAAAAAATATTATTTTAAAAATATAATTATTAACAATGATAAATTTATTATCGATGGTATTTTAACCATAGCCAATTATTTTTTAAGTATTAGCAACAAGAGAATATTATTAACGATGATAATTTGCTATCACTAATAATCTTTTCGTCCTCATTTTTCTCTACTCCACCATCCATCGTCTCCTCATTTTTCCACCCCCCACCCCTCCCCTCACTCCCCTCCCTATGTTTTTATCCCCCACCACCAACCCCCTCTCCCCCATCCTTTGGTCCCCCCCGCCACCCCCTCTCTTCACCCGTCATCAACCTCCCCCCGACTGCACCAGACCCACATTCTCGAGCCTTCGGCTACTTATCACCTCCCAAAGCTCCTGGCCGCCTCCCACCGACTGCACCCGACCCATCTCCCCGAGCCTTCGATTGCCTCCCACCTCATTGAGCCCTTGGTCGTGAGCTTCGGCCTCCTCCCTCCTCCTTGAAAACCCCTCCCACTTCCCTCAGCTCACCTCTCTATGGCTGCCTCTCCGAGCCCCCGACCTCCTCCCCTGACTACACCTGCCCCGCCTCCCCTCGGCTACACCCAACCCGCCTCCCCCCAACCACCTCTCCGAGCCTCCGACCACCTTCCACCTCTCCACGGCCTACCTCCCCTAGCCTCCGACCACTCCTACCTCCCTGGCCACCTCCCACCTCCCCCCGAACTGCCTTCCCTAGCTTGCCTCTTCACGGCCGACTTTTCGAGCCCCACTGCCTCCTACCCGACCTCCTCCCACCTCCCTCCGATCTGCCTCCTCAGATGCCTCTCCACAGCCGCCTCCTTGAGCTTCCGACCGTGAGCTCTGGCCACCTCCCCCCGACCCATCCCAGCACCCTTGTTTGTGCAGCCCCTGCCCCGCCGCCCCCAACCTATGGCCCCGAACCTGTGGCCCTTACTCCATCGGCCCAACCTCGAGCTTCCATCCACAACCACATCCCCAAGCCTCAGTCCCTGCTCATCAATCTATGCCTCCTTATATCTCAATCCCTATGCACCAGCCCATGCCTCAGTCCTATATGGTAGCTTCACTACTATAGAAAAGGGCTAAGACAGTAAGTTCACAATCGCTGCCGTAGTCCAAAAAACTGCTGTCACTGTGGCTATTGCCATAGGCCTATACTAGTGGTTTTTTGCAATGATTATCATAATCACTGATAGTGGTTATCATAATCACTGCCATAAATAAGCTATAACAATAGTTCCAGAATCGCTACCATAGTATGGTAGCGATTATTGAACCATTGCAATAGATGTTAATGACAGTGATTCATGAACCGCTGCCATATACAACCTATGCCAGTAGTTGATAAACCACTGTCATAGTTTTATTACAGTAGTTTTATAACCACTGCTATAAACTATGGCAGTAATTGGCATGCTACCTATAGCAGCGCTTGGCATGCCTACGATAGTAGTTTTGCAACCGCTGTCATAGATTTTGAATAATAAAAAATATATTTTTTTTTTAATTTTATTTTTTTACCTGATAAATATACTTTAGTATATAACATAAAAAAATATTATAAATATAAAAATATTTTTGAAACGCTCAACTTTTATTACTGAATAAAATTTATTATAATATTTTTTAAAAAAAATATATCAAAACTATGCTAAATCTACATCTAAATCATCTTCACCGGAAGAAGATGGGGCACGAGTTGGAGGAGCTGGAGCTGGATGGCCTGGAGCTAAAGCTAAAGCTCAAATGCCAATGGAGTAATAGATGCTGGTGGTTCCTGGATAGCTGATGCGAAGATGGATGGAGTATACTCTACTTATAACTCAGATGTAGAGCTCCACATAGATCGAAACGCCTAGTATGCGGTGCAACTCAGCTTGGAGGGGAAGAAAATTCTTCGCACCATATACTATAATTTCTTGAATATCTACAACAAGCTCAACCTATCCATGTAGACATATCAAAACGAACGATCATTTAGATTAACCAAAATATTTTTTTACAAACCTTAACATTAATTTTCAATGCAATATTTTTTAAATACTGCTTGTTTTCCCTATTAGATACGTGCTTCAATAAGCACCATTGCTATACAATAATGTTGCTTACCAAAGCACATATCTAATAGAAAAAATGAGCACTATCTAAAAAATATTATATTAAAAATCAATATTACGATCTGTAGAAGTTTATTTTGGTTAATCTAGATGATTGTTCTTTCTGATACGTCTATATTGATAGGTTGAGCTCATCATAGACATCCGAGAAATTATAGTATATGATACGGAGGGTTTTCTCCCTCTTCAAGCAGAGTTGCTCCGCATACCATGCATTTTGGTTTACGCGAGATGGCATTTTGATGCCATCATGACCTACAACGTTAGTGAACATTAACTCATATAATATATTGAATAATAATATTAGTAGAGCATCAATAAATAAACTCTAATATTTATACCAGAATATTGAAGTCATCGTCTAGTGGCATCTATAATATGGACATCACCATTACTCTTGACAAATGCATCTAGGACCTAAACAGCACCAAGTCAGTTTTATCCTAGAAGAGCACTTTGTATGCATGGTCTAACATCATCATCAATCTTGATATCATTAAAGATATGCCTAGGCATCATCCTCACAACAATATCCTACTGAGGCTCCAAGGAATCACTAACATAGAAGACTTGACTAGCTTGGAAGGCAAGTATATACATTTCTTCAGTACGGAGATGGCATTGCATGTTGATAAAAATAAAATCGTACTCATCAATCT
Organism: Cocos nucifera; assembly: GCA_006176705.1. Taxonomy (NCBI): domain Eukaryota; kingdom Viridiplantae; phylum Streptophyta; class Magnoliopsida; order Arecales; family Arecaceae; genus Cocos; species Cocos nucifera. The sequence continues at coordinate 19,747 of QRFJ01002562.1, read as the reverse complement.
TCATTTCTGACTGAGATAAGTTATTAAATGAATCGCATTTTATCAATGCAATCCTTTCTTTAGAATAGTAGTCTAAGATAACTATCTTCTCCACCGCTCTATAATTGTTTGGATTCTTTGTACGAGACTATGAATCTCTTGAGCTAGCATAATACCCAGTGGTGGCGCTCAACATCACGTCATTATTTTGTGTTGCCATATTTGCGAACCAATTATAAATATTAAATCTGTAGCCATTAATGATGAGCTGTTTGTACTCATGCATATTATGATTAGGATCCATTGAAAGAGCATGCACTTTAGGGATCACATCACCAAGCGATAATCTCCACACCTAATTAATTAAAAAGATGACAAACATGTTCAAATAAGTTACACAAAGCAAGAATATATAATCACTTACATAATCTTTAAACCATTCAAAAAAAATTTTGCTATGTATTTTCTCTTTCTCCCGCATATTTAGAGCACCGTGTTTTACTCTTATGACCTTCTTGTATTTGCTGCATGCATAAAGAACAAATTTAGGTATAATTAAATATTTTTTCTAAATACTATGAAATAAATAAAGTTGAGTGACTCATCTTATATACGGCTCAATGACATCACAGTTGAAGAGCATGAAGCGGTGTGCCTTTTTTCTTTCCTCAATGCTCAAATCAGTAAGGCAGTATGAAGTGAAAAGACCATCTGACTGTGGAATGGACTCAAATGCAGGCTTAGTTGGCTAATACTGATCATCCTGATTTTTCATTGGCTAGTTACGATGTGTCTCGAGCTTGTTTAAGTATATGGTATAAAAATTCATACACTCTTAATCCAAATAACCTTCTGCTATGAATTTCTCTGGGCGATTCATATTTCTTACATAAGATTTCAGCATTTGAATATTTCTCTCAGTGGGGTACATCTATCAATAGAACATTGAGCCTCTAAGTGTAATTTTTTCTGCAAGGTGTGTGGTGAGATGCATCATAACTATGAAAAATGATGGTAAAAATATCTTCTCCATATCATATAATATAGTCACTGTCCTTGTCTTCATTTTCTTCATGTCTTATTTAAGTAACCTCTTCACACAAATATCTCTATAGAAGTTGCAAAAATGAATAACAGCCATTATGATATTTTTTAGCAACACGCGGTGAATAACTATTGGGATCAACTCTTGCATCAACACATGATAATCACGAGTCTTTAATCCCCCAAGTTTGATATCCTTACTATTCATATGTTTTAATATATTGCTTGAGTACCCATCTGGGATCTTTACATTCTTCAATACATGAAGAAATATGGACCATTCGAAGGCATTCATAACATAGCATGCATGAGGGAGCCTCCACTGTTCTTTCCTACTGACTTCGGATGGTGTGATCTTCTAATATTCCATTCTTTCAAGTTAAATCAAGAATTCAAGTCATCCTTGATCTTATTCTTGATATTCAAGATTGTTGCCAATAGGAGCTCGCATACATTCTTTTCAATATGCATTACATCTAAGCTGTGATGTAATAAATTTATCTTCCAATATGGCAAGTCAAAAAAGATGCTCTTTTTCCTCCAATTAAAGTGTGTGTCATCTTTCTTTGATCAATGTTTCACCTTCTTACCATCAATTGGATCATCTTTTTTAAATTCAACACTGAGACCATCGAACTCTCTCAACACCTTACTCCTAGATATTCGGCTAGGCACCTCACCTTCTTCAATAGTGCCATCGAAGGAGTGTGCGTCCCTTCTATATGGATAGTTTCAACGAAGGAAACATCAATACCCTATAAAGTTAACCTTTTAGATTGGATATTTTTTTCACAAACCGGGCATGCTAGCTCACCTTTCGTGCTTCAACTCGACATTAGGGCATAAGTTAGAAAGTTATTTATTATCCATAGAAGCACTGCGCACATGGAGAATGACTCATTCATGAAAGCATCAAAAGTTGAAATACCTTGAATGCTCCATAATTATTTTAGCTCGATAATAAGAGACTGTAAATAGACATCAATGTCATTACTTACCTCCATCGGTCCAAGGATGAGCACTATCTTGAAAGCAAAAGATTTTTTCATACACATCCATGGTGGAAGGTTATAAACATGAATAAACACTGGCCATACGCTATGGATGGTATTCATGTGCTTGAACGGATTGAAATTCATCACATGACAAGTCCAACGTCACATTACGTATCTCTTATGCATAGTTGGGATGTATTTCATTAAACTTCTATCATACCTCTCCATCGACTAGATGTCTCAATGCATCATCTTTTGTTCGATCCTCTTCATGCCATCTTATGTCCTTTAATGTCCTTGCCGACATCAACAACTTTTGTAGTCTTGAAATTAAAGAAAAATACCACATCAACTTTTGAGATACATGGGTCGATGTGCCATCTTTATTCTATTTCCATCTTGATATACCATATCTCGTGCACTCATTTTGATTGATATTTTTCTTTCAATAGAGCATGCAATTATTAGAACATGCATATATTTTAGTGTAAGTAAAGCCCAATTATTCAATAATCTTCGATGCCTTATAATTATTTTTTGAGATTTATGCATTATTCGAAAGAACATCCCCAAAAGCTCTAGTATGTAGTTCACTCCATTATTATTGAATCCATTGAAGCATTTCGCATGATACAATCGGATTAAAAACTCCAGCTTCACCATCTTTTTACATCCAAGATTTAATAGAATATTAATGTCCTCCATCAACTTACGGACCTTCTTCACATTCTCATTGTTTGTCATTTCACCAACCATAGAATCAAGCATGGATGTAGATGCACCGTCATTATGGCCAACAAACAAAAAAAATATCATAAACTATTTATTCCACTCTTCCATCATGTTGATCACCTTCTTATAGCCTGCCCTCATCATATTGATCCCAACAAATTTCATAACCAACTTTAAAGCCATAAATAATGAGGTGATCATTTACATCTTGACAAGGTAGCTATGACTCATCCATATACTTCTTACAAAGATATTAAATAAGTCCATGGTCCCCAAATTTCTCTATACCAAAATCAAAAAATTTTTGAAGTCCAGCCTTATATTCTAGCGAGAGCCTACTAAACTTTATCTACCTTTTATCCATTTTGAAAATGGTAATACTATAATTAAATCATATATGAAACTTACATTATATACCAATGCAACTCATAAGCCACAACTGACATTAAATATTATTTTCATAAATACTTAATTAAATGCATCCTATCACCAACTAATAGGTAAAGATAGGTCCTATCCCATTCAAAAATTATATTAATTTTATAAATTTATTACAATAATCAAACGACATGCAAGAAAGATCAAAAGAAATTTCGACAGTACTTTCCCATAGTTCACCCGTGTAAGGAGAATAAAAGAAAAATATGCTATTCGAAATTTCTTTCGAAACCCTCAGCATATCATTTAATTACTATAATTACCTATAGAATTATTTATAATTCCCAAACTATCCAAATATTTGGATAATTAATTAATCATTGTACATAATTTTTCTATCTATATAAAAAAAAATATATAAATATATGAGTACCGGAGATTATGTACACTAATCAATTGACGGGTCTATCATTATGCAGTGCAATAAACAAAAGCAATAAGATATTAACAATAACCCAAAAAAATGTTATGCAATAAATTATACAATATAAATTATATCCATAAATAATTAAGGATGAGCAATAAATAATTTTATTTTCTATCTACCTTACAAGATTAAGAAAAACCTATGTCTCTGACATTCTTGTTATATATCATCTCAAAAGCATTAAGAAGTACTCCTTAAGTTAGTCAAGATAGAACTTACATTAAATATTAAAAAAATTAAAAAAATAAAAATAAAAAGAAGGCTCGGATTCATTATTTAATCATGCATTGTAATGTTACTTTCGATATCCGCTACAACTAAACCAAATCAACTATGAACGATTGCTCGCTAGGCTGGCTAGCTAGCTTGCGATGAGGTAGGCCAGCGGAGGACCGAAACTGAGGGAGGCCGGGCCCATAGCGACGCTAGAGGGAAGGGGGCGATGGGGCTGAGGGAGGGGTAGTGAGGCTGAGGGAGGGGGCCAGCGTGGAGCTGAGGGAGGGAGAGAGCTGAGAGAGCCAAAGTCGAAGGGAGCCGAGGGAGCCGAAGCTGGTGGCAGGGTTGAGGGAGGGGGCGGCGGTGGGCAGGCCAACGTAGGGTTGTAGCTAGAGCATGGGTACTCAAGATGAGAAGAGAGAAAAAGAGAGAGAAGGAGGCAAACGGGGAGGCAGCCGACGATAGGGCAGGTTGGTAGAGGGACTAGTCGATGGTGAGGAGGATAGCTAAGGCTCGGGTAGAGAGAAGAGAGAGAGTAGAGACCAAAAAGATTGATGCACACTAAAAATTTATGTCAGACCTATGGCAGTGGTTGTCAACAACCACTGCCATAGGTCTATTGCAGCAGTTGTCAACAACCACTACCATAGGTTCTATAATAGCGGTTAACAACCACTGCAATAGACCTATAGCAGCGATTTTTGCCAACCACTACTATAAATGTAAATATGAATTTTTTTATTTTTTTTAAATATAGTATAATTTTAAAATTTAAAATCCATCTTCACTATTCATTATCTAAGTAATTATCGTTAGAGTGTAATCACAAAAGATTACCTCAATTTGATAGCACTGACTATGTCAATCGATAAATTTGATTTCGACGGTCATGAATGATCGTATGATGATCTGATACATAAAGATCATTGATTGATCCAAAAACTTGCAATCATGATCTTGATGATATTTGTAGGATACTATCAAAATATCACTTTAATTAGACATCATTATCATGGTCAATCTAGCATTGGATGATTTCAATCGTTAAATAAAAAACGTATGATCAAAAGGCCAAATAGTATTCAATTAATTGATAATTTTTTAGATAATTAATCTTTGCTATTAATTTAATTATTTGTACGATAGTGATCCTAAAATTCAAACTACATCTATATGAACTATCCATGTTAAACATATCTTACAAAAGTACAAGTATAATTATATAAGGCCTTTAAGAATGAATACCAGGAGACATATAATTTTGGATCGTTCATCTATACATAGTTTGAATTTTATGATCACCATCATACAAACAATCAAAGTAGTATCTAAGATTATTTATCTAAAAAAACTACCTCATAATCAAGTACTGTTTGACCTTTTGATCATCATTTTTTATTTAACGATCAAAATCATCCCATGCTAGATTGATCATGATAATGATGTCTGATTAAAGTGATATTTTGATAGTATGCTACAAACATCATCAAGATCATCATTGCAAGTTTTCAGATCGATCGATGATCTTTATCTATCAGATCATTATATGGTCATCGTGGCCATCGAAATCAAATTTTATCGATCGATATAGCTAGAACTATTAGATCGAGATGATCTTTTATGATGACACTCTAATGATAATTATTTAAATAATAAATGATGAAGATGAATTTTAAATTATAAAATTATACTATATTCAAAAAAAAAATAAAAAAAATTATATTTACATCTATAGCAGTGGTTGGCAAAAACTACTGCCATAGATCAGTCTATAGTAGCTGTTTTATATTACCACTGCTATTTGTCAATCGCTGCCATAGATCGACCTATTATGTAGTAATGCCTGCCTTTTATTATAAGTATTAGCCATGGTATTAGCAATAGCTAATATGGTCACTAAAAATTAATTTTTTATTTTAATTATATTAATTAAGTATAATAGATATTAAAAATAAATTAATTTAATATTAATTTAATTAAAAATAGTATGAGACCTCTGTGAGCTCAAGTCTTGGCATGCAGAGCACTTGAATCGAGAAAAGATCTGGACAGCATTGCAAACACGGGATTGAGATGTGTCCTGCGCGCTTGGGTCTTGGCATGCAAAGCGCTCGAACTGAAGAAAAGTTCGAACAGCATTGCAAATGCGAGACCAAGACATGTCCTACGTACTCAGGTCTTGGCATGCAGAGCGCTTGAATCGAGGGAAGGTTTGGGCAGTATTGCAAACATGGGATCGAGACGTGCCCTACACACTCGGATCTCGGCATGCAAAGCACTCAAATCAAGAAAAGATCCAAATAGCATTGAAAATATGGGATCGAGATGTGCCTTGCACGCTCGGGTCTTGGCATGCAGAGTACTCAAACCGAGGAAAGATCCAAGCAGCATTGCAAATATGAAGCTAGAGCGTGCCCTACGCACTCTGGCCTCAAGTCCTAGCTAGCGTGCAAGGCATCCAGCCCTCGCGCACCCTCGCATGATCTGCATGCTCAGGCAGATGGTGTTAATTTTTAAAAATTAGTTTTAAATTAATAATATTTAAATTAATTAATTTTAAATTTTTGGGCCAGACTTCAGGATGGGATTTGTCTAGATACCATTCCGGTGTGCTCATCCGATCTAGTCGTCTGGCACGCTCCAAGTTCACATGCGTGGGATGTGCATCCTGACCATCTCTGTTTGCAATGATGTCATTATTTCTATAATTATGCTTTTGAAAATGCTGCACACTTAGTTCAAGAACGAACTTGTTGTCCTTATAAGAGATGTGTCAATAGAAAAATGCTTGATAGGGATACAACAATTGCTCATTATATATGAGTAGATTTATGCCAAACTATAAGCATTGATACCTGTATGGAGATCGAGATGTGGGAAATAATTGTAAGGGCTTTGAAGGCTCTACTTATCCAAGACCTTGCCGATATGCAAAAGCTTAATGGTGACAGGTTTTGAGCAGATGATTAGCACATTTGGTGTGTTTGATTTGATTATTGATGGATGTTCATGTAATTATCTTTTAGATTACAACCATTATAGTCATGATGGACTATAGGGTTGCTATGGTTATAGTTATGCTTACCCTCTATAGGGTTGCTACCCCCTAGAGGCTAAGGCTATAACTATAGCAACCCGTATAGTCCATCATGGCTATGGCAGTTGCTACCTGAAAGATCATTACATGGACTTCCAGCAATAGTTAGATCAAATCCACCAAATGTGCTAATCATCTGCTTATGCCTATCACCATTAATCTCTTGCACATCAGCAAATATATTGGACAAGTAAAGCCTCCCGTCTGCATATATTATCTCCCACATGTCTCCATGCAGGTACTAATGGTTGTAGTTTAGCAAAAATCTACTCCTATATAAATTGACAATTATTATATTTCTATCAAGTATTTCTCTATTGACACATCTCTTACACGAATAATAAGCCTATCCTTTAACTAAAAGTGCAGCATTTCCAAAACCATAATCATAGAAGTAAAGAACATCATTATAAATGAGGATGATCAGGACGCACGTACATCCCATGCATGTAGACTTGGAGCTTGCCAGATGACTAGGCTATGCAAACACATGAATTTTATTTTTAAGTTATTATTTTATTTTCTAAAAAAATTTTACTTCTAGTTTGTAGCTTGAGGAGACGGTCAGGGACTCGAAGAGGCTATGATAACTGCCTGTGCAAGATGCGCCTAAATGAAGATGATGCACTCTGTTCTTATTATTATATGGTCAAGCTTGGATGGTCTATTACATCATAGATAATTGCTTGTAGCCACCTCATAATTAAAGGTACAAAGAAACTTATAATGCAGGGCAAGCTTGGATGGTCGATTATATCATAAACAACCGCTTGTAGCCACCTCATGATTAAAGGTGCAAAGAAACTTACAATGCCTTATTTTTCAATGGTAGATATGAGTCTTCTTCATATTTTCATATACTGAGATTATCATATATTATTGGATAAGAATCAGACAATGTCTAAATCAAGGGACTAGCAAACCAACATATTATTATGTACTGCTGGATAAGAATCATTTTTTTGCTGATACCTTGCAGATGCTAACTAACAATTTTTATTATATATGAGTTAAATTTTGATCATCTTGTTATGTTTTGATAGATATTTTATTTGAACCAATTTTTAGGTCATCTGCTTGCTTTGATTTTTATTTTTATTTTTAGAGATTATACATCATATCTTCTAGAGGTCGAAGCTATTCCAACCAAGGATAAAGCTCTCGAGGAGAGAGCGATCATGCGGCCAATTCGCATGGTTCTACACATCTCACATCGGATGGTAAACTTTAGCATTTTAGATATTCTTATTTATATTATTTTATCCTTTGCTAACTAATATAATATTTTTTATATTAGATATTTTACGCTCAGATTCGGATGATAAGGGATCACTAGTAACCCCATAGTCACATATAGTAGTGACTGACTCCTAGACATAGAGTCATAGTCGAGGATCCACCCAGCTCACGGTACCTCCGATTCAGTCAGAGGATAGATAACTTATCCACATTCAAAATTATTCATAAGTACTATAACTTTAATTAATATGTTTAAAATTTAGCCATTCTAAAATTAAGATTTATTTTTTAAAATTAATTTTATAGCATATTTTGAAAGTCTGAAGCATCTCGTGTGGTTATCAGCATTATCCGATGCTTGATGCTAGGGCCGACAATCTAGTTCTCCAGTTGACCATCTGGAGCTTGCGATGGAGTCTGAAAGATGTTTCTGATAAGTCAAAACTAGTTTTATTTTTAAATTTTTGATATATTGATATTTTAATTATATATTAATACATGCTTGCTTCTATCTTGCAGGAATACTACCAATTCAAGACCCCTAGAATGAGGAGGCTGGATGTCAAACCTTTGAGGAGGTGGCCACGTGGAGGCTCTGAGATGGCCTCTACAGCCTCAGACAATCTGCCATCCAATACTTCGATTCTCAGTCACCATCGAACTGGAGATCTTTCATGGATCACTGGATGAGAGCGAATATATGGCAGACCCTCTGCGACCAGTAGAGTAGGAAGAAGTACTCTAGTAGGCAGCAAAGGGTCCGATAGAACTGGGCCATCTATCAGGATCCAATCAGGCACACAGGCGACTCGATCGATACATATGCTATGGCTGACAGACTAATAAGAAATCAATACCAAAACTCTTCATTAGAACTATAAAAACTCTTATATGTATATTTTAATTAATTTAATTTTATTATTTATTTATTATAGATACGATAGTTAGATCATCCATCAGACCAGCTGTAGTTATGATGGGCCACACACCAATCTAGAAGGACTAGTGACTATTTAGATTCTACATTACGATAGATTGCGGTAAAAACTTTAAACTTTATTTATTAATTAAATTATTATAAAATCTAATTTTTATATTAGAACTAATATATTTCTGAACTGTGGAGATGCATTATGCGACGTATGTTGCTGAGAGGTACAGTGATGACCGATCTTCTCAGCTTTTCTTGACCTTGAGGGATGGCTCAGTACCATTAGAGGGATGAGTAGGAGTCGGATCATAGAATTCGGCCATAGCTTTGACACTCTACCATCTTGATATCCTTCAACATCCTCATAGGCCTTGATGTTCCAGACCTAGAGTGATGTGCATATGGAGAAGGTCGTACAAAGGCTTCTGAGCCAGCAACCTCAGAGCCTCCTGGATGCCATCTACGATATGGTCATGAAACTTCTTAGGACCCATAGCTATGCGACGAGCTGGGCTCATTGTCCCAACCATCACATCAGGTAATTATATTATTAGATCCTTTTACTTATTTTAAGTTTTCATATTCAGAAGCTTTGTATATTTAGGTTTAAGTCCAAAAAGAAGATTTAAGGACTAAAATTCAATCTAACTATCTAATCGATGGACCAAGGATATCTATAACTCCATATCATCGAATGAAATATGTGGAAATAATCTGTTCGAGAATTGGAGAAGTGTATCAAAAGATACTCTTCCATATCGAAAAATATGCCTCGGTATCGAAACTTACTAATATTATTTTATTTTTTTCATTATAGGATGTTGGGATATTCGACTCTTATCCATCAGCTGCTAGAGAGGAGCAGGAGGAGGAGGTGGACAACGATGAGGATCGGATCTTTTTTTAATGTATTATATTCATTTTTGATACTTCTTATAAAAAAATTATATATTTTATATTTTTAATATAATATAATTAATTTTTAATTTTTGATTGTCATATTATCTTTGGATTTTAATTATAAAAGATATTAGAAACATAATTCATTATGATTAATTAAAATAAATTTTAAAAAATAATAGTATTATTTTTTAAAAAATAAAATTTACTATTAGCGATGGTAATTATCGTCACTAATAACTATTAGCGATGACATTTAGAGACTAAATTGCCATCACTAATATTTCTTAAAATATTTTTTTATTTTATTTAAAAATTAAAAATGATTAGAGATAGCATTAGTGATGGTATTTTTGGTCGCTAATAATTATTAGCAATAAAATTAGTTACAAAAATGCCATTGCAAATCTTTTTATTTTTTTTAAAAAAAATTAATTTAAATATTAAAAAATAATTAGTAATAGAATTATTTCGTATCTAAAGTCATCGCTAATAGCTTATTAGCGAAGGCTCATTTTTATCATTAATAATGATAATTAGTAATAAAAATTTTTTAGATTGGCTTTTATGATGGTATTAACGACGACGAGATTATTAGCGATGGCGGAAGGACTATTAGTAATAGTAGTTAGCCATCGCTAATAGTTTAGATTCTTATAATGATCGATTCATCCAAGCTCTTAGTCGGCTAACTTGAAATGCTGAGTCAGCTTAGTAAAACTTTGATATGACTCAGGAATAAATGTAATTTTTTCTACTTTCTATCTATTATGTCTATCTAAAACTGGATTTGCTCAAAAATCTTCTTAGCCAACTAACTTCATGACTTATTGGGTAATTAATTTTTTAGATCAACTCAAAAAATTTATAATTTTTTACTATTTTATACATGGGTAAATTATAAACTTCTTCTCCCACCGAGTTTAGGTGTAAATTATACTTACATTCAGAAATTTGAAAAATATGTCATTATATTCTTAAGATTTATTTTTAACCAACACTTGAATCCATATAAAGAAAAGTTTTTGTAGGTTAAAAATAAATCTTAAGAATATGATGGTAGATTTTTTAAATTTTTGAATGTAAGTATAATTTATATCTAAATTTTTTTAAAAAAATTATAATTTATTTTTTATATATTTTTTAGCTTTCGAAACTAGAATACAATGAATAAACTAGCATTTCATACAGGGGATGGAAATTAAAAAGTTGCAATGCTTCCACTCTTTCCCCTGCCTGACCACGCTCGTCCAAGTCCACCGTAATGGAATCAGGCAGGTAAGTAGTCTGTATCAGCATGCATCACTACTTATGTTTGCGATGAAAAAAGAAAAAGATCATATATTCGTCACGTGACAGACCATAAAATATTATAATTATTCATAGCAAGATTTATAAATTCAATATCAGAACCCATATCAATAACTGGTCAATATAGTATGATATCATTTCATACCATACCATACCATCCTATATCACTAATAAAAAAATTAAAAAATTCCATCCAATGACTAAAATAAAAAAAAAATCATCCTGTACCATATCATACCACTTCATATCAGTACCATACCATATCATACCGAATTAAACCATTCAATACCAGCCCATACCGTACCATATGATTCGGTTTAATCTAATTCAAGCCATTTTTCAAAAAATCAATCTAAATCATTTCGGTTCTCCACTGGTACGATACATGATGTACCGACTAGTTTGGACTAGTATAGAATATCATGATCCATAGTGCAATAGTTTCGCCGAAAGGATCCTATTTGATTAGATTTATTATATTACAAGAAGAGGATGGATACTCTTTAAATTACGTTTGGTGCATTACCAAATAATAATAATTTAGATTATCTGATAATCTAAATTATCTACAATCTGAATAGATTATCAGTAATATTAATCACTGTATTTGGTACATATAGGTAATATTATAGTAAAATTATTAGAAATCTTAATAGATATGTTTAATATAATAATTAGATTACTGCTAATGTAACATCAATTTTTTAAAATATCTTTAAATCAAATTTATTAAAAATCACACCCCATATGTAAAATATAAATATATATTATAAATATATATATTATCTATTATAACATATATTATATATAATATATTATATGCTAATATATATTTATGCTTATAATATATTATCATATATTATCATAATATAATATTATATTATATTATATTATTATAATATATTATTATTATATTATCATATATTATATTATTATAATATTGTTATAATATATTATTATATTATATCTATTATATTTATAATATAAATATGTATTATATATTATATATATATATATATTATATATAATATATTATATTCTAATATATATTTGTATTTATAATATATATATAATATATTATTATAATATAATATATATATTATATTACATAATATTATTTTATTATACTATTACTATAATATATTATTATATTATAATATTATAATATTATAATATATTATTATAATATTATGTTATAATACCATTATAATATAACATAATATTATATTATATATATGATATTTATAATATAAATATATATATTATATATTATCATACATGTTATATATACTATATTATATTCTAAAATATATTTATAGTTATAATATATTATTACAATATTATATTATATTATATTATAAAATATTATATTATTATATTATTACTATATATTTTTTTTATTATATATTATATTATTATTATAATAATAATAATAATATATAATAATATAATATAATATATTATATATATTATAATATTATAATATTATTATAATATAATATTATATTATATTATATTATATATATTATATTTATATTATAAATATATATTATATATTATATATTATTTTATATATTATATATAATATATTATATTTTAATATATATTTATATTTATATTTTATTTTATTTTTTTATAAAAATATTTCTATCCAAATATGTTATTATTAGATTATCAAATATTTGATAATTTGGATAGCCATCTCTTCTTTTGGTAATGCAGATTACCTCATGAAAGATAATATAAATTATTTGATAATTTAAATTATTAATTTAAAAAATATATTAAATATAATAATTTAATAATTTTTTTTAAAATTATTAGATTAAATATAATCTTAAAATATGATATAATTATGGAGCGCAGATCATGCCACACGTGAAGCATTTTTTTTTTTTTTTTTTTTGACATAGTGGCTACCGCAACTGCATCGACTCTGAGGTGCCGTGCATGTACCGCAGATGATCTTTGGCCGTTACCTGGGAATTTGGGAGAGGATCCAGGAAACGTACGCGGCTCAATTCAATTTCCATCAGTCGTTGAGGACTAACAGAGACGATAAAATATCCGTCGGTAGCTTCAACAGGACTTCCTCGCCCCCGATGTTGCTATCTCTACCGTGGGAACCATCTCCTACATCTCCCTATTCCTGGCTTTCCTCCTCTTCGTCAAGCTCCTCTTCTTCTCCAAGAACACGAAGAACCTCCCACCAAGCCCTCCCTCCCTCCCCTTCATCGGTCACCTCCATCTAATTAAGAAGCCCATCCCCCAAACCCTCGCCCGCCTCTCCGACCGCCACGGTCCCGTCCTCCTCCTCCGCTTCGGCTCCCGCCCTGTCATCCTCGTCTCCTCCCCTTCTGCCACCGAAGAGTGCCTCTCGAAGCACGGACATCACCTTCGCCAACCGTCCCCGCCTTCCCTCCTTTGAAACACCCGACCTACAACTACATCTCCCTTGCTGTAGCCAACTATGGACCCCACTGGCGCAATCTCCGCCGCATCGCCACCGTCGAGCTCTTCTCCACACATCGCCTCCACTCCTTTATCCGGGATTCGCACCAGAGAGGTCCAGGCCATGGTTCGCCAACTCGTTCGGGATTGGCAGACCACGAAAGCGATGGATGGGTTCGCGAAAGCGGAGGTGAAGTCGAGGTTGATATCGCTATCTTTGAACGTGATCATGAGGATGATCGCAGGGAAGAGGTTCTGCGGCGAGGAGGAGGAGCAGGCGGGGTTCTCCGAGGAGGCGAGGCGGTACTGGAAGCTGGTGGAGGAGGCAGCGCCAGCGATCGGAGTGTCGAATCTGGCTGACTTCCTGCCAGTGCTGAGATGGGTCGATTATAAGGGATTTAACAAGAAGCTGGCGAGGTTCCAAAAAGGAAGGGATGAGTTGATGCAGAGGCTAATTGATGAGCATCGGAGCAAAAGCAAGGAGGAAGGGGTGCAGAAACCATGATGGGTGCGTTGCTATCGCTGCACGAGACGGATCCCGGGTACAACATCGATGAAGTGATCAAAGCACCTGGTGCAGTAAGTTCCCTGCTGCCATCTTGGCTTCTTTAATTGATTCTATCACTCCAGTTAATCACGTGCCTTCCCAACTTCTTCGATCCAAACATCCATCGTCGCGTTAAACAGCGCCTAGTAGCATGAGTCTTTTTTTATTAAAAAAAATCTTTTTTTTTTTTGACATAAGTGCCCATCAAACAGCTCGACGAAACCTACATACCACTGCTACGGGTAAATGGCCTGTTCTACTTTTTCTCGAATATACAAAAAATTGAAAGCAAGGGACGCAAAAAGTATGGGAAAATTATATCCTAGCATTAACAGTCTTGCCGTGCACTGCATCAGTCATCTTATCTTGTTGATGTGGACTAATCAGCAAGAAAAACACATGATAAATAGAGCCTACGAAAAGAAGATGAGGCGATTGGCATGTACGGTACGCTGATCCATATTCGCGCATATGATGAAAGATGTATTTTCCCCATATTTAGGGTCCCCTGCTTTTATCTTTACAAGACTCATTAATGTATTCAATTTAATTCAAACTCTCAAACAAATATTTGTAGAGTTCAAAAACTGTGCAAATAAAGATTACTATAGCCTATCTATTTAGGATTAACTTATTCTGTAATCAAATAATCTAAGTAATCTAGCTAGTTCTTCAAGATACAGGGAATTTGGTGCCCACGTCCTCACGTGCTCTCACCTCACTCCTAAAATCCAAAATTACCTAGATCAACTGAAGAATTATTCTAATAGCATAAGGATAACGTATGATCTTCAGCAAAGTTAATGGATGTTGTTTAACTTCTTTTATTTTTTTTCTCGTTAACAAGGAAATCATATTACTCCAGGCTTTGTCCAACTTTGTGCAATATGCAGAAAAAGGAGAATTATGATAGTTATGCAGCAACTTCGTATCTCTTTTGCGTGAGTTTTGCTCATGAATCGCAGATTAAAATTTTAAGCTGCTTGATATTACAGTTCTTCGTCTACTTGCAGCTTGTACCTTAAATTACACAGTTCGATAGCGATGATTAAAACAATCAAAAAGCTAGACATCAACTTTTTTTGAGAATTTCTTTTTTTTTTTTTTTTGTGTCTGGGGTAAAAAATTAGTGCTATCAGTGACCTATTCCAAAATAAAATTCTCAGTTTAAAACTATAAATCAATTATTTTTGATTTTTTCTTTTCTTTTTACTGAGATTCTGTGTCATGCAAATACCACTTTGTGCATGAGCAATGCCTTGGACATCCAAAAAATTGAGCTCCAAATAAAGTAGAAAAATCCGCACACCAAAAATAAGAAATCTACCTAGAGTTTAATGTCATTCACTTTAACAAGAGAAATTATTACACCACATTGGGCTCTTCTAATTTTTGTGCAGTACCATAGTGAATAGTTACTGTTGCAGCCACTTGGCAGTCTAAATACAATCCAATGATATAAAAACTATTTTTTTTTCTGTACCATAGTGATACAAAAGCTAGAATGGTTCCTAACAATCACTGAAGCTTACAAATGGAGCATTTTCCGATGTACAGGGTTTATTAGGAGCTGGCGTAGGTACTACATCTGAAACAACTGAGTGGATGATGTCTCTCTTACTTAACAACCCAGAAGCATTGAAGAAGATGAGGGATGAGATTGACGCACGTGTAGGAAATGAGCGTCCTATTGGAGGAATCAGATCTCTCCAATCTTCCATACCTCCAGTGTGTCATCACCGAAACTCTTCGGATCTACCCAACTAGCCCCTCTCCTATTGCCTCATGAATCATCCCAAGAGTGTAGTATGGAAGGTTTTCATATTCCACGTGGAATGATGCTACTGGTCAATGCATATGCAATTCACAGGGACCCCAAGGTCTGGGAAGAGCCAACAAAGTTCATGCCAGAAAGATTTGAGGGTGGGAAGGGGGAAGGAAAGTTGATGATCCCCTTTGGGATGGGAAGGAGAAGGTGCCCAGGTGAAGCCCTTGCAATGAGGGTGGTTGGCCTAGTATTAGGAACTCTGATCCAGTGCTTTGAGTGGGAAGGGATTGGAAAGGAAGAGGTGGACATGACAATAGAAGGCTCGGGTCTAACTTTGGCCAAGGCTATTCCTCTAGAGGCCATGTATCGCCCACGCCAAAGCATGCTTGATACTCTCAAAAAACTCTGAAATCAGTTCTGCCACGATTTGTAAGTTAAGCAAGGAGGATCTAATGCGATCAAGTTTCGGTAGTAGTTTGACTCTGTGTGTCTAGCTCCTTCAATAACTAGTGTTCAGTTTAGCCAGAATGCAGATCTACTTTATCAGATTTCTTCTTTGGATATAGATGCAATACATTTCTATCTGGTATGCCTATAGTAAGCTCTACAGGCTATCACGTGAATCATTTACCATTAACACAATGATCTTAATTCATGACATGGCCCTTGTGATACATAAACCACACAATTATTCCCTCTAGGAAAGAAATATCGCCATGTCGATTCTAGAAAGCAACAAAAGTCGCAGCTACTTGTTCTAATGTTCAATCCAAATTGCTAATCAAATGCCTTTCATGGCTCCCATTTTCAAAGGCTGGATGTGCTTTTTAGAGAAGAAGGGCTGCTAAGCTTGTTAGGAGCGTGGCACTGAATTGCAAGGACTAGTTTTCTTTATTTATACTTAGTAATTTAGTCTACCACCTATCCTCTCTCTCTCAGAGAGAGAGCTGGAGAGCATGGAATAACATCCATTTGTTGTGAAAGAATAACAAGTCTTTTTTTTTTTGAAAGTACGAGCAGCTTGAGGTGACTTTCATATAATAGTCACAATTTATGAACCAGAACAAAATTGATTTGGAGTTGCTTAGATTCTAAAACAAATTTTGTCTTTAGTCTACAATTTCAGCCAACTTTATATGGAAGCCACAACTTAGGGCTTAGATATACTTAGATGTAAATTTACAAGGGTTGTGCTATGGTGCTTCTTTATTATTTTATAATAAAAAGATTGAAGGGCAATTTCTCTTTGATAGGTTAAGAATCAATTGCTTTTTTTCTTTTTTTTGGAATCCTTTCCCCCGGCATAAGTAGTGGGCAGCAACATTGACAGTGGCAAAGAGAGAGGAGGGAGAGGAGGTGGCAAAGGAGGAGGTGGGTGGTAGGGAGGGAGAAGAGAGCACCATAGAGATAGAGATAAACCCATTTGATTGAGCTTGAGGAAGTGAAAGAAGGAGACAATGGCGATAAGAGAGTCAGAAGAGGGATTTTAGATTAGTGGGAGCGATTGAATTGGTGCCATCGTAGATAAGACAGTGATACAAGACTATCATAATAGTGATGTGGGTGAGAAAGGTGAGCATGGCCATCATAGCCACTATAGTAACCATGATGGCCCTCCTTTCCTCCCACTCTGACATTCCCGCGCAATACATATGCTCCCGCTACCTTCCTTCTCCTACTCGAATCTCACCCATGATCTGACACTACCGTCTTCCTCCTCCACGTCAAATCTCACCTGCTCTCTTCCTCCATCTATTTGGATCTCATGGGCAACCCAATGCCGTCGTCCTCCTTCTCAGATCTCATATACAACCACCATGCCACCCTCTTCCTCCTCCTCGAGTCTCACCAACAACTTCGATGCCGACCTTCTCCTCCTCTTCCCTCTCTAATGCACTATTAACACTCCCATCATCTCCAACAAGGCATTGAGATAAAAGGAAAAAAGATATTTTCCAGAAAACTCCTGAACCTTGAAATATTTATTGAGATTACCATTATTTTCAATTTCAAAATGCACCTAAAGTAGAAAGTATCTACCGTACCAACTATGCACACAATTGGATATGACTGTGGCAGGTAAATTCATTCATGTTAACTTGGATGGTAAAAAATGTTGAAGAAAGTAAGAAATTTCTAGCTTTGAGGCATGATTAGATACTACCCTTAGAATGATATTTATGTTGGAAAATATATCCTAAAGTCAATCATCTAGATTATAGATGGTTGAGCTAAATATAATTATACTTAAATTATTATAAATAAATAAAATTATTTGGGTATTTCATCACTCTTATGCATCTTCTTGTAATGAACTCTCATGTGATAAAGTTCTTAGGACTATTTAGACTCGATAAAGAAGAATTTATCATTTAGTCCTTAAAACCAGTTCATAACCAAATAATCCATTGTTATCCAGGACAACAACGTATCAAGTGTAGATCACTGTGCGCCATAAGTGTTGGTTGTCCTCTTAACCAAAAAATATGAAGATACCATTATAGGCATGCAGGTGAAAGTGTAGGGATACATTTTACTGAACATGATCCAACTGCGAAGCTCTCTACTGTCAAGAGTTGCTCGCGAAGGATATGGGTATAAATGTCCCTTAGACCTGAGATCACCATGGTGACTTGCAAGCAACTCACTGTACTTGGGTACTAGACTATCTGAATTTCTAATTCAGTGATGGAAGGCTACTGGGTATAGTCAAGTACTTATGAGGTCGGTGTGTGAGTCAAGATGGAATTCATCCCTCCAAGTATTGAAGTAAGTGCATCACTGTATTTCAATTTAGCAAACCCTCAATCGGGATGATCCATTCGATGGACATTGAATTTTGAAATACACTATGGATGAATTTTAGGATTGGCAATAAATTCTAGATCATCCTTTGAGCATCGAGGTCAAGAGGATAAATTATACAGTAACCATATGCCATAGGTTCGTCATTATTGCATTGTAATTTTTTGACCTATCCGACGTCGGATACCATTGCTAGATGGTCACATCGATTGGTACAGAAAATCAGTTCTTATGCTACTGATTTAGGATTTAAATCTATGAAATCACATACATATAGAGTTCCTACATGATCTAATGGCTGATCATGAGTTCTGATGACCTAGGATACTGTGGTCGAGAGTTTCACTGAACTAAGATTCAGTGATCAAGAGTTCTACTGGACTAAGACACAAAGTCCTACTTATCTGAAACTTTCTAATCAAGAGTTTCACTGATCTAGGACTCTATGATCATGAGTTTCATTCATTTGGGACTCTAAGTTCAAGAGTTCCACTAGTTTGGGACTTTTCAGGAGTTTCATATTGATGGAACTCTTTTATCCGAACATCCATCCGATTGAGACTCTATGATTATTGAAGGATTAATTAACAATTTGATTGCTAATTAGCTCAATTTGATTGAGCGATGAGAATTCGATCAAGTCTGATCAAATTGGATTTGATTGGATTTGATCCAATTATGTTATAAGATGATCTAATCGCTATAGAAGATTTGATCCTGATTTGATCAGAAACTGGACCTAATTAATTTTTAATTTAATTAAAATTTTATTAGATTAGATTAAGTCTAATTTAATTAGATTTAACCTGATCTAATTGGATCTTGAAATTTTGGTTTAGTTGAAACTAATTTGAAAAATTTAAAGTA
>QRFJ01002561.1:64924-81730 GCA_006176705.1 Cocos nucifera | reverse complement strand
TTCCTCATAGGTAATGGGGTTCATGGTGATGATCCCAAAACCTATAATGAGGCGATATCAGATATCGACTCTGAGAAATGGTTAGAGGCAATGAAGTCAGAAATTGACTCGATGCACTCAAACCAAGTCTGGACCTTGGTAGATCCACCAGAAGGTATAGTACCTATTGGGTGTAAATGGATCTTCAAGAGAAAGATTGGTGCAGATGGAAATGTGGAGACATTCAAAGCTAGATTAGTGGCAAAAGGTTATAGTCAACGCGAAGGCATTGACTATCAGGATACCTTTTCGCCAGTAGCTATGCTAAAATTCATCCGCACATTGCTTGCTGTTGCAGCCTATTTTGATTATGAAATATGGCAAATGGACATGAAAATGGCATTCTTAAATGGATATCTTGAGGAAGATATCTATATGGAACAAGCCGCTAGGTTTCACATCCAGTGATGATGATCACAAGGTTTTGCAAGCTGCAAAGGTCCATATATGGACTTAAGCAAGCATCTCGGAGCTGGAACACTCATTTTAATGATGTGATCAAAATGTTTGGTTTCATCAAAAATAAGGAGGAGCCATGTGTCTTCAAAAAGGTCAGTGGGAGTGCTGTTGTCTTTCCTCGTATTGTACGTGGATGACATCCTCCTTATTCGAAAATGATATTCCATGTTGACCATAGTTAAAATGTGGTTATCTAAAGAATTCTCCATGAAAGACCTAGGAGAAGCATCCTTTATTCTAGGAATTAAGGTCTATAGAGATAGACCGAATAGGATGCTAGGACTTTCATAGAAGATGTACATAGAGGAAGTACTAAAGAGGTTTAGTATGGAAAACTCTAAGAGGGGTTTAGTACCCTTCAGACATGGCATTCATCTTTCCAAGAAGATGTGCCCTAGCACACCTGAGGAAATAGAATGCATGAGCAAGATCCCTTATGCTTCAGCAATAGGGAGCCTCATGTATGCCATGTTATGTACACGACCTGATATAGCCCATGCTGTGAGTGTCATGAGCAGATATCAGTCAAATCCAGGTGAAGAACACTGGACTTCTGTGAAATGTATCCTTAAGTACTTGAGAAGAACTAAGGATATGTTGTTGGTCTTTGGTAATGGAGAACTCCAAGTCCAGGGGTATACAGACTCGGATTTTATGTCCGATGTAGATGATCGAAAGTCGACATCTGGGAGTCTATTTGTGTGCAATGGTGGAGCTGTCAGTTGAAAAAGTTCTAAATAGATAGTGATAGCAAATTCCACCATGGAAGCAGAATATATCGCTGCATCAGAAGCTGCGAAGGAGGCATTCTGGTATAAGAAGTTTGCCATGGAGATCGAAGTGATGCCATTAGATGCCATTCCTCTGTACTATGACAACAATGGTACCATAGCCCTAGCTAAGAAGCCGAGGTCTCATTAGAAATTCAAGCATATCAAGCGGCGATACCATCTCATCCATGATTACCATCTCAAGCATGTCAAGAGAGTCGACTCCACAGATAATGCGACGGACCCACTTACAAAGCCGTTGGGCCAGCAGAAGATCGAAGCCCACCTTAAGAAGATGATACTTAGATTTGTAGCCAATTGGCTTTAGGTTAAGCGGGAGTTTGTTAGATATGTATGTCCTAGAAGGCAGAATTGGTTGACACTTGTAGTACACTTCTAAGGATAAAATTATAATTTTGACTACAAATAATAAAATGGGTTATTTTCTATCACATAAATGTGTATTTAGTGTCTGTGATACATCCTTTGAGTTAATGGTAATGATAATTCTTATTTTCAAGAGTTGAAAATTTAAGATAAGAATTTTTAATTATTAACTCATAAAATGCTCCTGACCATAGGATCATCATGAGGATGGTGATTAATCCGGAAGGCTAGTGTATAATCGCTTCTTTATAGTAGATGAGTCTTGAGTCTATGGTGTGGAGATACCAGAGCGAGAGTATAGGTACTCGTTAGAGAATGAGGGCACTGAGCGTGACCACCTCGAGTAGTCATAATGAAGTCTACCTTCTCGTCGATGACTGACTCGATGCTGCAGTGGTATGTCTGATTCTTTGACCTGAGGTGCATCGGTAGTTCACCTTGAGGATGTTATAGTTTGACTACACCATGACTCGATCTCCTAGCCATTCAGAATCCTGAGGTGTATATTGGCTATAGCATGTTCATTGTAGAAATTGGATTGCACCAAGATGGAATCTATCTACCTCGGTGGATGAGGAGCAGCCCTATGATGATCATGAGAATCAAGTCCATAAGCCCATGGCCATGGCAGAGAGTGAAATAATAGAAAGAGTTTCTATTAAGGTTTTCACATCGAACTTGAATCGAATTATTAAATCATATGATAGAAATTAGGGTTTGACGAGTTCACCTTAACCCTAATCTGATCGGAGCTCAAGATAGAAGAACTTAATCACACAAGTAGCTGCACCGAGAGATTCATTTTCAATTTTGATGGGTTGCCACCATATGCTTGCTAGGTGTCACTAGTGGATTTTGGGAAAGCAATTAGAATGATTTGGATGATTGATCATACTAGTTGTCTGAATCAAAAAAGTTCTGATCCATCGGAAGATATTTCGATGATGTTGATGATAGAGATCACGACATTTCCATTACCATACAGAACTGAACCTAACTAGATCATGCAAATAAGGGTTTGGATCTGGATGTCATCAGTTGCACTAACCCAGTTCAATTGATTTGAATAAGATTCAATTTGGTTTAAGAAAATCGTGCTAGCACACGATTGAGCCAATGTTCTTCTTTAATAATCATTAAAGCTTGTCTCAACTAAGCCAAAGGTATTTAGGCTCACTCAGAAACCTTTACTTGATCTGATTGGAGCTCATCCAGATTAGAAAAGGGTTGTCTTAATTTATGAGATAAGTTTAAGACAATACCTACCATTTTTGGTCACCTACTAATTCCTATTTTTGAACATTGGTCAAATCTTGACCCTGGACACTTGGACATTTGTCCATGTGTCATGTGCCTATAGGAGAGTACCTGAGGCCTTGTCCTCCTACTAAATGTAGATAAAAAGAGGGCACACACCTAGGAAGGCGTGCACCCCATGAGGATAAAGGAGGAGTCCCATATAGATGGGACTTTAAGGTTGCTTTAGGGGATTAAACTCTATGGCACCAAGAACTCTTGTTTGACCCAGTCTTGGCACCACCTTAGGAGGTTTTTGAGAGTCTCCTATCTGATTGGATCAGATGATGTCATCCCACTAATTAGATTTAGATTTGATTGCTTAAAGGGCCATAATTGGCTGGGATGATGTGGCACTGCATTGTGCAATAGGGTCTATATAAACCCTATCTGCGCCTAAGTTTTTATTGCTTCTGCCTTTAGTCCATGCCACAAAGCCTCTCTCCCTCCTCCATGCCACCCTCTAGTCCTCTCTCTCCTCTCCATGCTAAAGGAGTTTTGGTCACAAATAAGGTGCGATCCAAGCAAGTGAAAGGCGTCAGGAAAGGTAGAAGGCAGCATTGCTGCAAGAGACAACGACAGTTCTTCAAAAAGAGTTTTTTAGACCTTCAAGATCAGATCTATATCTGATTACTGAAGGATTGATTGAGAGGGAGAAGATCTCTAGATCTTACCTAAGTGGATACTGGTAGAGGCCAGGTGCTTGCATGGTTACATTCAGAACCTTAGGCAAACATCAAAATCATCATAGGATAATTGGATTATCCAAAATAAAGATATAATTAAATTAAATTTATTTTTTATTTTTATTTTATTTTTATTATTAGATCAATAAGATTAGATCTGAGGAGTCTTAGATCTGATTAGGATCTTAGAGAAATTTTTTTTGAAATATTCCTTCTAATCCAATCAGATCTGAATGAACCTGATCCGAAAAATAGGTTTTTCCCTTCATTATGCTTTCATTTCTATTCCTTTATCTTTTCTCCTAACTTCAGCTTACCTGCTATTGTAGAGATGATTCCTAAGGAGTTAAATTAGCCGACTAAAGGGTTCCAGGCTCATAAAAGAAAGGGAGGTGCCTCTGGGGAGACATCAAAATAAGCAAAGGTTGGAGGCTCAAGCTCAGCCACTCTAGCCCAGGCGGCTCTCATTCCAGAGGTTGCTGCACCCCTATCGATCTCAACTTTGCCCACTAAGACCACCACTTCCACACCTCCCCAGTAGAGGATGGAGGTGGAGAAGAAGAGAAAGACTATTGCCAAGAAAGTTTGAAAAAACTCTAGAGAATCCTATAGTAATAATACCGATCTGGATTGAGATTTTCTGGATAATTGGGAGGTCGTCCAGCCCATGATGGAGGGTTGTGTCATCCTGACATCATTAAGAAGATCCTTTGGGCCAATGACTAGGAAAGAAAGAAAGACTGCTTCACGGCCTTCATTGAGGTAACTACTTCTTTCCTTTCATATTTGGTTGAATATATGTGTGTTGACCAATAATGTTTTGTATTTTTCCATTTACAGTTGGGGCACCATTTGTTCGCTAATGTAGAGGCAGTGAGCCTTCACAGGACCAAGGTCACGAGAGCTATAATGGAGGTTGAAACTACCCATGTGGAGGCTATGGATTCTAGGGTTGAAGTTGAATTAAGAAAGAGGAGAAGGCATCGGCAGGATTAAAGACCGTCCTAGTCTTAGAAGAGAAAAAAAGAAAGAAGGCCAAAGCCAAGGTCAGTGCGGAGGGGGAGTAGGCCATCCAGTCTTTCAAATCTTTAAAGTAGATGGAAGACATCAAGGTTTTTTTTGCTCAAGAGGCTTTTGGCAAAGGGTTCGAACTCTGTTAGAAGAAGGTTGTAGAAATGTTTCCTAATAGATTTTAGATTTCTAGTGGAGGATTCTTCCAAAGATGAGAAGTAACCTTCCATGGCCAAAGCCGACCTCCCCCTACCGAACCTGCCGATCCTACCGCTAACACCTCTACGCCTACCATGGAGTCAGAACCAACTGAGGACACACCGAGCTCTTCTACTACTCCACCTCTAGAGGTCGGTGACCTCTGTTAATTGTATTTTTTTCTTTTCTTCTACATTTCATGTGCCAAAATTTTTAGTTAATGAAATTAGATTTCTTCTATTCATACCGCTAATGTATTATGGTGTGCTCATCATTCAGAATTCAACTTGCAAACATTGCTATGGAATACCATCATGGGACAAGGTTGCGCCACTATCTTGGGCCATTCCTTTGAAAACCATTATAAAAGATTTGAAGAAAGAAGTTTTGCATTACAACAAAATGTTAAAGAAGGTGGAAGATGAACTTCAAAAGTTGAAGAAAAACAATGCAGAGGCTGCGGTCGAGATCAACCACCTTCGCCAGGTGTTTAAAGTAACCTTCAAAGAGTAAACTGCTAAAAATACTATTTGTCTGAAGAGCTTGAGCGGGCAAAGAAGTTTGCTAGCAAGAGGGCCTGGACTTCGACTACTAAGATTTGCTAGCAAGAGGGCCCATTGTTAGTAAGAGGGCCCATTGTTAGTAATCAGAGCATTGTCATACACATTGTTTTAGGCATCACCAAGCTTTGATACCAAATTGTAGACCCATGATATCGCTCAAACACCAATCATCCTTGACATCACAAGCACTCCGATACCATGTTGTGGAAGCTCCAGATCTTTAGCACAGACATGAAGGAACCTATGATGTTCTCTATAGACAGCACACTACCGATCCTCCACCTGAATCTATGATGGGGCGCCTCCCTCCTTGGGCTTGAGGGAGATGCCCCCTTCTCTAGGGCTTCTTCAAGAATCTTAGGGCGGCAACTCTAGAGAGAAGAGAAGAAGAGAGTTGAGAAAGAAAATATCTATATTGATTCAAACCTTTAAAACCCCAATACAACCTATATATTTATACATAGCCATTAGGCCTGACCAAAAAACTCCCCGGCTAACCCAATACATGAAAGCACTCATCGAGCCCATGTACACCCATGTCTCCCATGCTCTTATCCTCTAGATCTAGATCCAACCCATATATGAATTAGCCCTTTTTAGACCTCTCAAACCAGACCTTAAGACCCCTAAGATCATCCCAAACCCTAGCCCAAAATAGATCCTCGCATAACTCTACCTGCGCACTAAGCCGACTCAGTCTCAGCACTAAGCCGGCTAAGTTTTCTTGGGTCGACTCAGTCTAAAATTGAGTCAGCCCAGTCTTATGCCGTACCAGCAGTTTCGAATGTGTAGCTCTTTATTTTTCTTGTGCACTGACTTAGCCGACCCAATTTTGGACTGAGCCGGCTAACATGCAGAAAATCTTCTTTCTACAGTCTTGATTCTCCGACTTTGGTTCCTTGCTTCACCTTATATCCCAGATCTTCGAAGCACCAACCAAGCCCCTAGAATCCTTAGAGCCATCATCATGACTCCTTCCATGGCCTCCCAAAGCTTGGAAGCACCATAAATCCTCATAATCTCCACCTTGGTGCCCCAAGCCTTAGCAAACCCCTCAACAATGACCTCTTGCATGATCCTGCTATCCCTGCGCACTCAATAGCCCCTTGTGCAATCATCATCTTTGCCAATCCTCTTCAGCTGTTGTGCACCCTTGAGGCCTTTGGGATGATCGCCTCCATCGCTGAAGACCTATGTTTGCACCTCTGCACCATCCAAGAATTGTAGGATCCCTTATGCTTAGCAGTTGCATCACTTTTTCTGAACTTTTCTAAAGAATCTATAATATTTCTATACTAGCAAGTGCTGTACCACCTAACACGATATCCTCAGTGAAGGGAATCCTGATTTCCCGGTCTAGGTTCGTCCAGATCTGATTAGATCAAGAGATATATTTCAAAAATTTTCTCTTGATCTTAATCAGATCTTGATATATTTCAGATCTGATTCTTATTATTTTAATAAATAAAATAAAATAAGATAAATTAAATCAAATTCAATTTACCTGGTTTGGGTAATCCTATTACCCTGTAGATGATCCTGATTGCAGCGGAAGGTTCTGGATCTTAGCCACGCAAGCGCCTGGCCTCTACCGGTATCCACTCGGGTTGGATCTGGAGATCCTCTTCTTCTCTATCACACCTCCAAAAATCAGATCTGGATCTGATCTGGAGGATCTTCAAAACTCTTTTGAAGATCTACAGTCGTCCTTTTGCAGCAGCGCAGCCTTCTTGCTTTTGATCGCCTTTCCTTGATCTGAATCGCACCAAACTAAGTCCAAAACACCTTTTGGACGTGGAGAGCAAGGGGAGAAGAGACTATGGCATGGAGAAGGAGGGGAGAGGCAGCCTTGGGGCGTGTCTAATAGCATTGGAATTAGGGTTGGGCGCAGGGTCTTATTTATAGACCTCTTGTGATCCAACTCCTCTTCCTCTCAACCAATCACAACCCTTTGTGAAATCAGATCTAAATCTGATTGGTTGGAATAGAGACCCCTGGATTCCTCCTTAGAGGGCGCCTAAGACCAGTCAAACTGGATTCTTAGTAGAACTCTGATTGGAATCCAAAAGGGAGGTGGAGTCCTTGTCCAACAAGGACTCCTAGGCGCCTCCTACTTGGGCTCACGCCACCCTTGGCGTGCGCCCTTCTCCTTGCCAGGTTCTGGCAGGGGGACAGGCCCCCACCAGCTCTCCAATAGGTGCATGACATGTGGTCAAAAGTCAAAGGGTCAATGGTCAACGTTTGACCAGTCAAAGGTAGACTTTTGACCAAAGTCAAAGAACAAGAAATGGCAGGTGACCAAAAATGGCAGGTAATGTCTTACAAATAAGACAACCTATTCTGACTTGGACAACCTCCAGTCAGACCATATGAAGGCCTCTGATTGAGCACAAACTCCTTTGGCTCAGTCAGGACAACTTATTTATGATAGTAAAAGAAGAACGTTAGGTTCAATCGAGTGCTAGCACGATTTCCTTGAACCTAATTGAATCTCATTCAGATCAATTGAACTAGATCAGTTCAATTGATGATCACCAGATTCAAACCCTTGTTTGTGTGACCCAGTTAGGTTCAGTTCTGTATGGTAATGGGATATGTCATGATCTCTATCATAGACATCATCGAAACTCCTTTCGATGGATCAGAACTCTTCTGATTCGAACAGCTAGAATGATCGATCATCTAAATCATTCTAATTGCTCCCAAAATCCACCAGTGACACCTAGCAGTATATGGTGGCAACCCATCAGAGCTGAATGCGAACCTCTTGGTGCAGCTACCTGTGTGATTAAGTTCTTCTATCTTGAGCCCCGATCAGATTAGGGTTAAGGTGAACTCGTCAAACCCTAGTCTCTGTCATATGATGTAATCATTCGATTCGAGTCCAATGTGAAAATCTAAATAGAAACTCTTTCTATTATTTCACTCTGCCATGGCCATGGGATTTCTGGACTTGATTCTCATGATCATCATAGGGCTACTCCTCTACCACCGAGGTAGATAGATTCCCATCTTGATGCAATCCAGTTCCTACAATGAACATGTCTATAGCCAACATACACCTCAGGGTTCCATATGGCTAGGAGACCGAGTAATGGTGTAGTCAAACTATAACACCCTCAAGGTGAACTGCCGATGCATCTCAGGTCAAAGAACCAGACACACTACTGCAGCATCGAGTCAGTCATTGACGAGAAGGTAGACTTCCTAATGACTACTCGAGGTGGTCACGCTCAGTGCCCTCGTTCTCTAACGAGTACCTGTACTCTCGCTCCGGTGTCTCCACACCGTAGACTCAAGACTCATCTACTAAAGAGAAGCGATTCGTACACCAACCTTCCGGATCAATCACCATCCTCGTGATGATCCTATGGTCGGGAGCATGTTTATGAGTTAATAATGATTATTCATGTCTTAAATTTTCAACTCTTGAAAATATGAATTATCATTACCATTAACTCAAAGGATGTATCACAGACACTAAATACACATATGTGATAGAAAATAACCCATTTTATTAATTATAGTCAAAATTATAATTTTGCCCCTAGAAGTGTATTACAAGTGTCAGCCAATTCTGGCTTCTAGGGCACATATCAGCCAATTCTGGCTTCTAGGGCACATATATCTAACAATCTCCCACTTGTCCTAAAGCCAATTGGCTACAAAGTCTAAGTCCCATCTTCTCAAGGTGGGCTTCTTCGATCTTCTGCTGGCCCAACGGCTTTGTAAGTGGGTCTGCCACATTATCTGTGGAGTTGACTCTCTTGACCTCAACGTAACCTTCTCAAGGTAATCGCGGATGAGATGATATCGCCGCTCAATGTGCTTGGACTTCTGGTGAGACCTCGGCTCCTTAGCAAGGGCTATGGCGCCATTGTTGTCGCAGTAAAGAGGAATGGCATCTGATGGCATTACTCCAATTTCTGCAGCAAACTTCTTGTACCAGAATGCTTCCTTTGCAGCCTCTGATGCAGCGATATATTCTGCTTCCATGGTGGAATCTGCTATCACAGTTTGCTTGGAACTCTTCCAGCTGACAGCTCCACCATTGCACACAAACAGACTCTCCAGATGTCGACTTTCGATCATCTATATCGGACATGAAGTCCGAGTCTGTGTATCCCTGGAACTTGGAGTTCTCCATTACCAAAGACCAACATCATATCCTTAGTTCTTCTCAAGTACTTAAGGATACATTTCACAGAAGTCCAGTGTTCTTCACCTGGATTTGACTGATATCTGCTTGTGACACTCACAGCATGGGCTATATCAGGTCGTGTACATAGCATGGCATACATGAGGCTCCCTATTGCAGAAGCATAAGGGATCTTGCTCATGCGTTCTATTTCCTCAGGTGTGCTGGGGCACATCTTCTTGGAAAGATGAATACCATGTCTGAAGGGTATTAATCCCCTCTTAGAGTTTTCCATACTAAACC
The DNA here is from genome assembly GCA_006176705.1 of Cocos nucifera. Lineage (NCBI taxonomy): Eukaryota > Viridiplantae > Streptophyta > Magnoliopsida > Arecales > Arecaceae > Cocos > Cocos nucifera. The sequence goes on along the minus strand of QRFJ01002561.1, from coordinate 71,880 downwards.
TCTTTAGTACTTCCTCTATGTACATCTTCTGTGAAAGTCCTAGCATCCTATTCGGTCTATCCCTATAGACCTTAATTCCTAGAATAAAGGATGCTTCACCTAGGTCTTTCATGGAGAATTCCTTGGACAACCACATTCTTGACTGATGTCAACATGGGAATATCATTCCCAATAAGGAGGATGTCATCCACGTACAATACGAGGAAGACAACAGCGCTCCCACTGACCCTTTTGAAAACACATGGTTCCTCTTCATTTTTGATGAAACCAAACTTTTTGATCACATCATTGAAACGAGTGTTCCAGCTCCGAGATGCTTGCTTAAGTCCATATATGGACCTTTGCAGCTTGCAAACCTTGTGATCAGTATCACTGGATGTGAAACCTAGCGGCTGTTCCATATAGATATCTTCCTCAAGATATCCATTTAGGAATGCCGTTTTCACGTCCATTTGCCATATTTCATAATCGAAATAGGCTGCAACAGCAAGCAATGTGCGGATGAATTTTAGCATAGCTACTGGGGAAAAGGTATCCTGATAGTCAATGCCTTCGCGTTGACTATAACCTTTTGCCACCAAGTCTAGCCTTGAATGTCTCCACATTCCCATCTGCACCAATCTTTCTCTTGAAGATCCATTTACACCCAATAGGTACTATACCTTCTGGTGGATCTACCAAGGTCCAGACTTGGTTTGAGTGCATCGAGTCAATTTCTGACTTCATTGCCTCAAGCCATTTCTCGGAGTCGATATCTGATATCGCCTCGTTGTAGGTTTTGGGATCATCACCATGAGCACCATTACCTATGAGGAACATTTCCTCTACATCCTCTGAAATAATACCTAAGTATCTTTCAGGGGGACGGGAAACTCTTTCCGATCTACGAGGTGGAGGAGGTAGTGTTCTTATTGGCTCAACCTGATTTGGTTCCACTTGGTCCTTAGCTCGTTCTGCTTGTGAGACTTTCTCATCAAGCTTAATCTGCTTTCCAATGCCGCTATCTTGAATAAACTATTTTTCAAGAAAGATGGCATGTCGACTCACAATCACATTGTGGTCTTCTGGAATGTAGAAATAGTATCCTAATGACTCTTTAGGATATCCTATGAATCGAGCTCTAAAGGACCTAAACTCTAACTTGTCCGCTTGTTGTCTTTTGACATGAGCCGGACAACCCCAAATTCTGAGATGACTCAGACTTGGTTTCTTACCGTGCCATATCTCATACGGTGTGGTAGGAACGGTTTTAGAGGGAACCCTATTCAGTAAATAGATTGAAGTTAATAATGAATGTCCCCAAAGAAAATCAGGGAGGTCTGTGAAGCTCATCATGGATCGAACCATATCCAATAGAGTCCGATTTCTCCGTTCTGAAACCCCGTTGAGTTGAGGTGTTCCTGGTGGAGTCCATTGAGAGACTATGCCATTTTCCTTAAGATAGTCTAGGAATTTCCCGGCTAAGGTATTCACCTCCTCGATCTGATCGAAGAACCTTAATGGGTTTTCCAGTTTGTTTTTCTACTTCATGTCTGAATTCTTTGAACTTTTCAAAAGGCTTCAGACTTGTGTCTCATAAGATACACATACCCATACCTAGACAGATCATCGGTAAAGGTAATGAAGTAGACAAAATTGCCTCTAGCCGGCACATCAAATGGGCCGCACACATCAGTATGTACTAGGGCAAGGAGATCTGTGGCCCTCTCCCCATGTCCAACAAAAGGGAGTTTAGTCATTTTGCCTTGAAGACAAGATTCACAAGTTGGATATGACTCAAAAGTCAATGGACTCAATAGCCCATTTTTCTCCAATTTGTTAATCCTATCTTCTGCTATATGACCTAATCTCAGGTGCCATAGATATCTGTCGTTTGGACTATCCCTAGGTCGTTTGGCATTCACGTTTTGCTCGATAGTTAAAATAGGTACATCAATATGCAACTGATAAAGACCATTAACAAGGAAACCATTTGCAATTTTATTTCTTTCATAAAGAATGTTACAATGGTCCTTAAAGAAGGTGATCACATAACCTTCTTGTGCTAAGCATGAAACAGAAATCAAATTCCTGCTAGCTGCAGGCACATAATAACAGTCTTTTAAAACTAAGTCTAAACCAGATGGTAATCGCAGAGGGTATGTTCCCACGGCTACTGCAGCAACTCTTGCTCCATTACCGACGCGTAGGATCATGTCTCCATCCCTCAGCCTCCTGCTATCCTCAAGACCCTGCATAGAAGTGCACAGATGAGCACTAGAACCAGAGTCAAGCACCCAACTGGATGCAGAAGAAACCGTAAGGTTAGACTCAATAACGAGCATACCTCCAGAAGGACCTTCCTTCTTGTTCTTTCAGGGTGGCCAGGTAAGTAGGGCAGTTCCGCTTCCAATGGCCGTCGCTGTTGCAATGGAAACACTTTCCTTTGCCATCGACCTTCTTCTTCGGTTCTGCCTTCTTCTTCTTTGATCCTTCTACCTTTTGCTTTTTCACAGACTTCTTTTTCTTTCCATAAGACTTTCTTTTGGAAGAAGTCCGTTCCATAGCAAGAACTGAGCCTTTAGAACCTTTCATAGAAAGCTCAGCGGTAACCAGCATATTCATCAACTCGGCCAAGGAATTTTGAAGTTTATGCATGTGGTAATTCATGATGAATTGCCCATATGCATCAGTCAAGGATTGCAGAATAATATCGTTCTGCAAGATCCAAGTCCAACTTCACACCGAGCTTCTCAAGCTCTTCCATGTCCTTGATCATTGTCAGACAGTGATCTTGGACTGACTGCCCATCACGCATCTTAGCCTTAAAAAGTCATTTTCGTGACTTGATATTTGGCTGCGCGACTCTGTTCACCAAACATCTCCTGCAGGTGAGCCAACATTTGGCGAGCAGTCCCGATATCTTCATGTTGGCGCTGGAGCTCATCAGACATCGAGCCCAACATGTAGTATCTGGCCTTATTGTCTTCGTCAATCCATTTTTCCAGAGACGCTCTCTGTTCAGTGGATGGACGAGCTGGTAAGGTGGGAGGGTCCTGGTCCAAAACATGTGTTAACTTCTCTGAACCCAAAACAATTTTGTAGTTCCTGAGCCAATCTTTATAATTGGGTCCAGTCAGTCTATGTGTGTCTAGGATACGTGCCAGTGGGTTGGACGCAGACATTTTCCTGTAGAGAGTCAAAGATTCTAGTTAGATACTGTAATTTTGACTTGACCAATTTGTTTAGGGATTTTATTTTTAAACAAATTAGCTCCCACTATTTTCTCGGATCCCTACACTCCCTCTGTAGAGATGCGAAAATCTCCGCGATTGATGATTTCTAGTGGGTGGTGCGGTCTCACCAACTGACTCATCACCTCACCTAACAGTTATTGGTGATGGGTTAGCCAATGAGTGAACAACTCTTGTTCAATGATTCTCTAATCATGGTGCACCCAAACTTGGTCTCTAATTCATGAATCTCACCGTATCCGGAATATTGATCCACTCCTTAGTTAAGTCAGACCCACCATTTGCATAGACTGGGTTCCTAATTGGGTCTCTCACCGTATCCGGAATATTGAGCCCAACTCATCCTCCAGCCCATAGCATCCAATGCCTAATAGACATGGTTGCGTCTTCCCGGTGCAACTGAGCCACTGTATCCAGCCGAGAACAATCAACCCCGGGAAGGGCCCGCACGTCTACAATGGTGGAAGACCTCGGACTTAATCTTTTCTTAGGGAGAATTGATTCAGGTCTCATTAAACTAGACTTGGCTTAGTCATAACAATTATGACTAACCTAGTGGCATGGGTCAGCTCGGATTATTGACCACCTCAGATCAGAACTGTGTCAACAGATATGGCCAGGTAAGTGAGACCGGTGGAAGGAATATGCCGTTAACTCGCACAAGAACGCATTCAGGTCGAGTAGCTTCCAATTAAAAACCAGTCGGTCGTCTGTGCCAAACTTACCTTAGACACCAAATTGTTGAGTCAGAACCAATTGGGTTAGCCTACAATCCAGACTCTAACCTCTGAGCCTAATTAGGTCTTGCTTGATCGTGACTCGATCTTGACCCAGACTTAATCCTATTAGGCTGGTCAATTTAAGCATTGTTGATCCCATCTAACCAACTCTTGATTCGGTTTGATCAACCGCTTAGACCTAATTGAGCTACCCAAGCCCGAACCCAGTATTATGAATATGTCTTAGATCTGAAATTCTCAATTTTAGACCTAATTAATATTCCATAAACTTAATTCTTAATTAAGTTGGGTTCATAAACAAAATATGCACAATAAATCCTAGGGTTTCAGGATCTAGGGTTTTGCAGAAAGTAAGTTTTGGGTTTCTGATTAAGGACGAACACGCAGCACCCCTACACGTCATAAGAACACCCCATCGAATGGGAAGAGAGGGCCTTTAAACCCTTCTTCGTTCTTATGACCGGACGGCCAAGAGGAACGCCTTAATCAGGAACATGTAAATCTACAAAACAGTTATAGATCTATATCATATATCTCATATACAAATTTAGATCTAATCAAGGCATATTTTGCATACATCTCATGTATCAAATCATGCATGTTTTCAGATCTAAATTATCACATAATAATCTAAAAAATTAGATTTAAATTGATCTAATCAAAATAAATTCTAATCTAGACAATTATGTAGAACTATTCTACAACTAGTCTAGTCATGCATCTATCATATCTCATATGATATTTAAAATTAAATAATTTTTATTTGCTGTTTATCAGATGTTATTATAACACTTATAATATCAGAAAATAGTAAATAAGAAGATCTAAAATATGATTTAATCAGATTAAATCAAAGACATGCAAAACTATTCTATAGAACTATTCTATTCTAGAACTAGTCATGCATATCTTCATGTTCTTAGATCCAAATCATTTAATTTTAATTTTTCTGATTTCAGATCTGATCACATCTCATGTGACATCTGAAATCACTTTATTTTCTAATTAAAATAAAATTAAAATCAGATCTAAACAATCTAGAACCATGGCTCTGATACCAGTTGAAGGGAAATCCTGATTTCCCGGTCCAGGTTCGTCCAGATCTGATTAGATCAAGAGATATATTTCAAAAATTTTCTCTTGATCTCAATCAGATCTTGATATGTTTCAGATCTGATTCTTATTATTTTAATAAATAAAATAAAATAAGATAAATTAAATCAAATTTCAATTTACCTGATTTGGGTAATCCTATTACCCTGTAGATGATCCTGATTGCAGCGGAAGGTTCTGGATCTTAGCCACGCAAGCGCCTGGCCTCTACCGGTATCCACTCGGGTTGGATCTGGAGATCCTCTTCTTCTCTATCACACCTCCAAAAATCAGATCTGGATCTGATCTGGAGGATCTTCAAAACTCTTTTGAAGATCTGCAGTCGTCCTTTTGCAGCAGCGCAGCCTTCTTGCTTTTGATCGCCTTTCCTTGATCTGAATCGCACCAAACTAAGTCCAAAACACCTTTTGGACGTGGAGAGCAAGAGGAGAAGAGACTATGGCATGGAGAAGGAGGGGAGAGGCAGCCTTGGGGCGTATCTAATAGCATTGGAATTAGGGTTGGGCGCAGGGTCTTATTTATAGACCTCTTGTGATCCAACTCCTCTTCCTCTCAACCAATCACAACCCTTTGTGAAATCAGATCTAAATCTGATTGGTTGGAATAGAGACCCCTGGATTCCTCCTTAGAGGGCGCCTAAGACCAGTCAAACTGGATTCTTAGTAGAACTCTGATTGGAATCCAAAAGGGAGGTGGAGTCCTTGTCCAACAAGGACTCCTAGGCGCCTCCTACTTGGGCTCACGCCACCCTTGGCGTGCGCCCTTCTCCTTGCCAGGTTCTGGCAGGGGGACAGGCCCCCACCAGCTCTCCAATAGGTGCATGACATGTGGTCAAAAGTCAAAGGGTCAATGGTCAACGTTTGACCAGTCAAAGGTAGACTTTTGACCAAAGTCAAAGAACAAGAAATGGCAGGTGACCAAAAATGGCAGGTAATGTCTTACAAATAAGACAACCTATTCTGACTTGGACAACCTCCAGTCAGACCATATGAAGGCCTCTGATTGAGCACAAACTCCTTTGGCTCAGTCAGGACAACTTATTTATGATAGTAAAAGAAGAACGTTAGGTTCAATCGAGTGCTAGCACGATTTCCTTGAACCTAATTGAATCTCATTCAGATCAATTGAACTAGATCAGTTCAATTGATGATCACCAGATTCAAACCCTTGTTTGTGTGACCCAGTTAGGTTCAGTTCTGTATGGTAATGGGATATGTCATGATCTCTATCATAGACATCATCGAAACTCCTTTCGATGGATCAGAACTCTTCTGATTCGAACAGCTAGAATGATCGATCATCTAAATCATTCTAATTGCTCCCAAAATCCACCAGTGACACCTAGCAGTATATGGTGGCAACCCATCAGAGCTGAATGCGAACCTCTTGGTGCAGCTACCTGTGTGATTAAGTTCTTCTATCTTGAGCCCCGATCAGATTAGGGTTAAGGTGAACTCGTCAAACCCTAGTCTCTGTCATATGATGTAATCATTCGATTCGAGTCCAATGTGAAAATCTAAATAGAAACTCTTTCTATTATTTCACTCTACCATGGCCATGGATTTCTGGACTTGATTCTCATGATCATCATAGGGCTACTCCTCTACCACCGAGGTAGATAGATTCCCATCTTGATGCAATCCAGTTCCTACAATGAACATGTCATAGCCAACATACACCTCAGGGTTCCATATGGCTAGGAGACCGAGTAATGGTGTAGTCAAACTATAACACCCTCAAGGTGAACTGCCGATGCATCTCAGGTCAAAGAACCAGACACACTACTGCAGCATCGAGTCAGTCATTGACGAGAAGGTAGACTCCCTAATGACTACTCGAGGTGGTCACGCTCAGTGCCCTCGTTCTCTAA